>JASDQU010680410.1:0-10107 GCA_032191745.1 Picea mariana
TCAATTTGAAAGTTATGTTACAACTTAGATATCCATCTTTCATATGAAATTAAAAATGAAGTATTTTATATCATTGGTAATAGGCCTCTTTTACTTGTCTCCATCTTCCTCTTAATCAAGATGAGTGATGTTTATGTTTATAAAATGAATGTTCTAAGAATTGAATAAATTCTAGCAAATGTCTACATTTTTTAGAATGTTATTTGGGCTTCTTTTCAGATAGTTTGAGATTAATTGCAAATATAAAGTTTTATGTATTCTTAGGAAGAAGAGGAGAAAGCATATACCACTAAACTCGACTCATAATCCAAGGACTTCAAGAAGGAAAGTAGCATTCTATATAAACAAGTGTTGAGTGCATTTGAGGGTACATGTTGCACCACCCTAGCTGTAGCGACGGGGGTGATAACATTCAACAACATTGGCATGTATTAATGTGGGTGATATTACCAACCATACCACTCCTAGCTAGAGATTAAGGCCTTGAAAAGCTATGAAAAATGTATAATTTTTAATCGAGGTTATAATGCTCCTTGGAACTCAATCATCACCTCGACAATAAATCTTAAACCTCAATATCCAATAGGATTTAACAAAAATGAAGTTGTTCAATTTAAATTAATTAATTTTTATTTACTATGGGTTAAAATGTAAGCTAACACATATACATAGTTTTTGTTCAATATGATCTAATGCATGGTTAACATCATTGTGAACACTATACCCTTGCCTATGGGACAATTAACATCATCGTGAACACTATATCCTTGCATATGGTAGGGATAATAACTTCTATGATCACAAGTTTTTCTTTAATTGAAACATGGGAACCTATTAATTGACATTATGAAAAATAATTTCAAGGCTATGAATATCTTTTTTTTTGTAAATAAACAAGATAAGAATCCTTCTATTCAATCCAGGAAAAGTACAGAGTGATACATCGACTTGCTGATTGCAAAAGACCCCTAGAAAGAGAACACGTGAGTACTACAGACTAGCCTATGCTAAAAGAGAGCCACACAGAATGCACAGGCATAGAAAGATGAAACATACAAGATAAGGAGAAAGGGACAGATCATTATGTTGGCCGGAGAGGATCCTTTCAGCCTTTTTTCTTACGAACATCAATCCAACCAGAGGAATGTTAGAAAAACAGGATCATAGAGCAATAAAATAAAACAAATGTGGAAATAAAACACAGAAGATACACAATACAATAGAGACAAATATACGTGGTTCACCCAGTGTGGGCTACGTCCACTAGAGAAATTTCCAGGTCCTTCCTTTATTATTATCCAATAAATGAAGGGATACAACCTACAACAAACCCGTTGTAACTTCCTCTTCTTTCTCTCACAGTCTCCTCTCTCAGAATACAATATTCTCTATGATGCATAGCTGCAATACATTTCCCTCATAAAAGAGGGTTTCCTTCTAGGGAAAAAAACCCTATCATAACTTCTACCATTAGATCTGCGACCTTTTAATGAACGGTCCAAATTTACAATGAAATTACAATATACATTTACAAGGCAATTTTTCCTTCAGGGGTTTTTCCCCCGAACCCCCATCCAGGAACACTACCCCCTAAACCCCTGACAGGGGTCTGCTTTCCCCCGAACCCCCCAGCCGCGGGGATAGCCCCCCCTGCACTCCCCTGCGTGGATGAGTGTACATTCTTTTGGGGTGTAAAGTCTTCATGGGGTATAAACATGGATGAAAACAAAGACCTTTGAATTAGGAAGATAATCAGGCTCCACAACCAACAAGGAATTGATAGGCTCAACAACCTTCGCCACCAAAGCCAAGTGGTCTGAGGGAATGCCATAATATTGAGCTACTGAAGCTAAGGGTGCTTCTCTATCACTGTCTGAATTATTCAATTCATGAAGACGTTTATGAGTCCCAGAGAGTGGGGCTGTGGCCATGATTATGTCATTCGATTCATCCTTTTCGAGGGGGGGTGCAAAGGATGAAGTGCAGGAATAGGAATCAGGATTTCTGAAGCTTCAAGATTTTGTGTTCAGGCTGAAGGCTGGTGTTTTGGATCTGTAGTTAGCCACTGTGAATTTGTTGGAGACTGTGATGGTGCTGTAGAAGGCGAAGGAGTTGGGGTATCTTTGTGATGCTGTGTGTTGTGAGACAAAGAGTTCGAGTGAATTTTGCAATTTTTAGGGTCTTTCCAGCCATTAGCCCTTTTCCGTGCTCCAGGGGATGAGGCCGGGGTTAGGGATAGATGAAAAGTTTCCTAGAGCTTCCCTATTTGCTGACATGAGCAACACTTGAAGATGATGTTCTCATAATCGACCATCTATGTGTAAGGATTATTCTCATCCCAGTCTATAAGTATCCTATCCAGAAGCCCTTGACTAAGGTCGATTTCAACACATATGCGGGCGAAAGTGACAAAGCCTTTCATTATCCGGTCTGTGTCAATATTGATGAACTTACCCAACACATTGCCCAGGGTAAGTAAAAACTATGGAGTATAAAAATGCAAAGGTAGATTGGGAAGTCTTACCCAGACCGGTGTAGTCATGGCTATCATATTCAACGGGTTGAAGTCAGGGAACCATTTCTGCATGGAAAGACCAGATCTTCCCCAAAACCAAGGACCTTTCTCTAGCACACATTGGCAGTCTAATTATGTGGAAAAGTTGACAATGAAGAACCCTTTGGAGCAAAAGAACAGCTCATGACTTGATGACCAGGTCTTGTTTATCCATTCTATTAGCGTAGAGGCCGATGGCCATAGTTCGTTGAAGTGACAAATGAAGGATTTTTCTTGGTAGATAAAAGCAGAGCTGTAGACATGGGGATCTTCGACATCTGTTGTTGGAGGTTCTGCAAACTGCTCCACAATGAAGGCGGAGCCAAAAATATCCTTTTCTTCGGAAGTTTCAGCCTTGGACCCCAAAGGAGCGGAAATCCATGTTTTCACGGCATGCTTGTAAGAGCTTGGATGAGTGGAGGATGGCGCTCCTCCACACAGACGAGAAGTGAGAGAAATGGTTGCATTCTTTAGATTCCCATAACCCTGTGGTAGAGAGCCATCCACCAGCTGTCATCCTTCAAATATTAGTTGTTGAAAGCAAGGCGAAATACCTGTAGCTTGGTGGATTTGGGTTTCGAGCTAAAAAATGGAGTCTGAATCCTGAGCATGCCAGCAGAGAAAGATCCGACAATGGTATTTATAAAAAGGGGGAAGACTGCCACAATCTCAGAGCGATATTCAGAAGAAAGCCTCAATCTTGCGTCACTCTTAGCTTGATTTTCGTAACAGAGCGAGGGCTGAATATCCCTCGAGGGTTGAAGATCCCTGAGGTCTTTGTTAGCTGAAAGGTGCCCATACTCTAGATCCATGCGGCTGCGGAGGCTAGGGTTCAGATCTTTCCACGCCTGCTGTCTCTCCTCGACTTTGATCCAACCCCGAATGACTGGTTCTCTCTCTCTAGATAGCGTGTTGGAGCCTCCCTCATTCTTTTTGCAGTAAAAAAACTGGCCCGAGTAAAAACCCTCGGTCGCTACAAAGAGATCCTTCTGATACCTGTGACAGAATGCGTGCCTGAAGGTCATCTTGCAGAGGGGAGTGCTGTGGCCATGGTCGTGCAAGACATCCATCACGTTTCCCCTAATGTAGCCATTGCACTTTCCATAATCGAGGCTTCTGAACCGTGCCGGTCCCTTCCTGTGATGGGTGAGGGATGTGAACACTGAACCTGCTCCTTTTCTCTATGTGGTCTTGCCGCTGCTGGTCTCTCTGACCAAAATCAATCTCTGAGATTTGTCAAGCATGTCAAGGAAGCCATGACGCTGCTGCCACACTGATAGGGTTTTTATTTTATTGAGGATTTCATAGTACATGACATAATACATGCATTTGTTCCAGGGGTTCATATCAACAACCATTCCATAGCTCCGGTTAACTCCTATATTAGTGTCCAACGATGTGGCTATGAATATCATTATAAATGGATTACTATTTTGAACCACATTTAATGTTTCAAATAGGTATAATGTTTATATATATATATATATATATATATATATATATATATATATATATATGAGTGGTATTCTATTTACTAAAATCAAACCAATGCAGAGCCATTGTCTTGATGCCAGAGCTGCCAACAAAAGAAACCAACTCCAATGCACGACCTTGAATGTCAAAAAAATTGTCTGAATGCCTAAAATTTGAAATGTTCCCACATAGTATACTGTCTATCCACTGAAGCAAACTGAAACAAAAGAAAATATAAACTAATCCATAAGAGAAATTTATGAAACATAAATGAGAGATGATCATTCTCCAGATGCATTCTCGTTGCCATAATGCCGAGGAGGAGCCGGCCACACAAAAACAATTAAGCTTTGCTGAAAATTGAAATATATTAATGTACTAGAAATGATAATATTTCATAAATTAAAAGAATATATAAAACATAAATAAAACTTATTGATGATTGTTTCAAATAGGTATAATGTTAATTTTTTTCATGTATTAAAATAAAATTGAAATATATTAATATGTATAAAAAATTATAATATTTCATAAATTAAAAAATAATAAAGATCATTATTTATTAAATTAATTTTAGTTTATCGAATATATAAAATAAAATAAATTATACTAACTATGTTAATATAAATATATATTAATATGTATAAAAAATTATAATATTTCATAAATTAAAAAATGATAAAGATCATTGTTTTTTAAATTAATTTTAGTTTATTTTTTTTTTTGTAAATAAAGTAAGAGCCTTATATTAATTTATGTTAATGTCTGTACAATGCCATCTATGAGTCACCTGTTCTACCACAAAAGGGAAACCAAAACATGTGGCTTCCATTAAAAACTTAGAGTTTGACGCGTCACCGCATAAACACAACAGTATGAACAAAGCGATTAGAAACCGATCGCCATGACTATCTAGCTTGCGACGAGAGGCGTAGATTCTACCCATCTTTGGAGGGGTGACAAAACCAGGAGAGCAAACAAAAAACTCGGAGGCGCTATTCCTTGGGCGAGCTCCGGAGGCCATGGATGTTGTAGGCCGAGATGAACTTATGGCCGCATGTTGGGCATCGAGTCTGCGCAGGAGCGTCTGTCAATGCATCGAACAAAATATCCATTCTTTGGCCGAGGATGCGCTGAGAGTGCAACTAGTCGTTTTGCTTTTCCCGAATTTTGAAAATGATTTGGAGGTTCTCGTCCGAGAGTTGATTTGGGGAGAGCAGAGGTGGCTTCACCTCCTTTTCCTCGTCAACTCTTGTCATATGCTACTCCAGCTGCCAGCTTGGGGGAATTTCTTCCTCCACTATGCAACATCCTGTTCCAAACGCCTAATCCCGTGGGTTGATTTTGGTGGGGGCAAGAGGATAATTGAGCAGAGGAGTACTCTCTTTAGAAGGTGGCGTCTCCTCTTCGACTTGGTGGCTGCCATGGATCAAAGGAGGAATGTGAGGGGGTGATGATGGGAGCTTAGGTGGCCCCTGGCTATTATGCCTGGGGCCAGAGGTGCGAATTGCGATGAGAGCTAATTGGGAGGGGGTGAGTCTGTTGTGTTTGGAGAGGGCGCTGTAATAAAACGATCCTCTCCTAGACTTCCCCCTTTCTCTTGGAATGGTGGAGGGATTGCAGAGGCTAGTCTGCGGTGGAGTGAAGGTAGAGGGCGAAGGAGCTAGTGGGAAAAGCCCGGGAGAGCCGAGGAGCAGGAGCAATTGCAGAGGGAAAATGAGGGTATTCTCTTGAGAGAGCCAAGGGGAAGGAGTGGAGGGACTGGTGAGGAAATCTCGAGAGATCCTGAGAGAGCTAGGGAGCAAGCGCAATTGCAGAGGGAAAAAGAGAGAATTCGCTTGAAAGAGCCAACAAACAAGAGCAAATGTAGAAGGGAAATGGATGAATTCGCCAAGGCGTTTTTCGTCTTAGTGCAACTCAAATTGACAGATAGGATAACCATGAGAGCCGAAGTGATGAATTCCCTAGGCCTGGTGCCTAGCACAATAAACCTGGTCTGGCTTATGCAGGGGGCCATTAAACCCGCAAGGCTAGCCAGGCGGACTGCCATTACTCTCCGTTGAGTGCAGGTCATTCTGCAATAATGGGTGGAGGGATGGCAGACGAGGTTATTAACTCCCGTTGCTGCCCCATGCCATCTATCCTCTGACTCTGTCTAGTTGTCACCCCATCCGGGGAATTACTTTTAGTTTATTGAATACATAAAATAAAATAAATTATACTAATTATTTTAGTATAAATATTTTTAATTGAATCATTATGAAAATAATAAAATTATAAATAATTTTATAAAATGGATTATTTTAAAAAAATATTTAACATTTGAAATAAATATAGTGTTTAAATAATTTTTCTCAACATTAAAATATAGATAAAATGCAGCACAAATATACATAAATTAATAACAATAAAAATTATGTAATATATATAAATCAAAAATAAAATATGTTCAGGATAAAAATCATTGTTTATTAAAATATTTTATCATCAAATAAATTGGAAACAAAATTTTTGAAGTTATGAAAATTAATATTACTCGAATGTTATGTAGAAGATGAAGATTGATATATAATTTAGATATTATAAAATTTAATGTACATTCAACATTATATTAATATTGTATTTATTATATCCCTTAGGGGAAATTCAATTGACAAGTGTTGTGATATGAAGTGTTATTTTTGATGAGGTTTCAAGTTCAAATCCCCTTGATTTACCTATGATTGCGGAAGGGGCATACATATGGAACCTGAAGGTTATAGTGGTAGCGGTCGTAATCGACCCCATGTCACATGAGTACGAGACCGACCCAATTGTCGATTCTTCCAGTGATAAAAAAAATATTGTACTTATTATAGAGGTGGTAGGTTCGAGGGATCACAATAAATCCCGATGGATGTCAAGAAATAAATTTCGACTAGGGATTAGGAGAAGTAATAAATAATCAAGTTGAAGTGCTTTCTCTTTACCAATGACTTAAGCTCCTAGATTCAAGGAAGATTAGGAGCTTGGTAGACACTGGGGATTCTACAATCATCATAAGGTATATGTGTATCTTCTCTAGTGCATTGAACTGTAACTTAGCAAGGCTAATATGGAGAATCCAATTAAAGGTAAGGTGGTAATGGGCCTAAGAAAAAAATATTAAGTTACAACTGTTATAGCCACCAGTGCAGGTACCCTTCCGGGTCCCCTTTTGAATAATACATCGCAGAACTCACGTATGTTTCGGGGTGCTACCCCTCATTAGTGGACATATAGTGTTGTACGTTATATGTATCACTGCAAAGGGCCTAAGAAAAACATCTTAAGTTATGAATTTTGTAGCCACCTAGTGCAGGTACCCTTTCGGGTCCCCTTTTGAATAATACATTGCAGAACTCACGCCTGTTTCGGGGCGCTACCCCTCATCAGTGGCCAGAAAATGTTGTACGTTTTGTGTGTCATTGCAAAGGGCCTAAGAAAAACATCTTAAGTTATGATTATTGTAGCCATCCAGTGTAGGTACCTTGATGAGGGGTAGTGCCCCGAAATAGGCGTGAGTTTTGCGATGTATTATTAAAAAAGGGGACCCAAAAGGGTACCTGCAGTGGCTACAACATCTGTAACTTAATATGTTTTTCTTAGGACCTTTGCAATGACACATAACATACATCACTATCTGACCATTGATGAGGGGTAGTGCCCCGAAACATGCATGAGTTCTGCGATGTATTATTCAAAAGGGGACTTGAAAGGGTACCTACACTGGGTGGCTACAATAGTTGTAACTTAAAAATGTTTTTCTTAGGCCCTTTGCAGTGACACACATAATGTACAACAGTGTCTGGACACCGATGAGGGGTAGCGCCCTAAAACATGCGTGAGTTTTGCGATGTATTATTCAAAAGGGGATGCCAAAGGGTACCTGCACTAGGTGGCTACAACAATTGTAACTTAAGATATTTTTCTTAGGCCCTTTGCAGGGACACACAGAACGTACAACATTGTCTAGCCACTGATGAGGGGTAGTGCCTCGAAATAGGTGTGAGTTCTACATTGTATTATTCAAAATGGGACTCGAAAGGGTACATGCATTCGGTGGCTACAACAGTCGTAACTTAATATGTTTTTCTTAGGCCCTTTGCAGTGACACACAGAACGTACAACACTGTCTGGCCACTGATGAGGGGTAGCGCCTCAAAAATGGCATGAGTTCTATGATGTGTTATTCAAAAGGGGACGCGAAAGGGTACCTTCACTGGGTGGCTACAACAATGGTAACTTAAGATGTTTTTCTTAGACCCTTTGCAGTGACACACAAAGAGTACAACATTTTCTGGCCACTCATGAGGGGTAGCTCCCCAAAAAAAACGTGAGTTTTGCGATGTATTATTCAAAAAGGTTGATTTTTTTCATGTTTTAAAAGCCAAAAATGAGTTGAGCTAATAAGCTAGCTAATGAAGCCTTGCATGGAGGATGGAAAATTAAGAGTAAAAGGGAGGATAATAACATGATTTATCCCTTCATACTATTTGTGATTTATAACCCAAAGTTTGTCATGCATCCACTACTCATTCACAAGTGGAATCCCAAATCAATATGGTAGGGTGACTTAAGGAAGAATAACTATCTAGTACATTCCCACACTTTGAACTTGATTATGGAACATACTCATATGTTATTTGGTTTATCAGTGATGAACACAGGTGGAATAATTTTGGAAGCCAATTCAACTACTTCACCTCCTAGTTCACGCTTTCTCTTGAAGAGTGTAGTGCATTCCCCTATTCAAGAATTGTGGGACAAACTTGGTGACTTAGGGAAGTATTACATTTGTTTCACTCCAGAGGTAAGACAACAACAATTGTTGAGAAATTAAAGGAACCATAGGTACTTGTCTATGTTTGCAACTCCGTAGATGTATTGCTTTGAGTTTGTGGGGATTCAGAAGCACTCTCCAATACTTACAAGGATTCAATGGTAAGCAAGGTGGGGAAAATTGTGGTAGCCTAGAGAGAGTTGAAATTCCTTTAGTTAACATTCATAGAATTGGAATTTGGGAAGATAGAAAGCCACAATCATCATGGGAATTGCCCTATTTGTGAAATCATGGACATTCGTCATGTCTTGAGGAGGCATGAGAGCATATTGTCTAATAATAAGATATCTATCTTCAATGCAACCATGAGAATGTTTTCTCAAGAGGAAGCTCATAACCATGAGTTTGCAGAAATTCTTGAATTAGTAACTGAACAAAAACGCCAAATAGAGAAGCTAGACATAGAGTGCAAAGTGCTTTGGTAAATGATAACGAGTTTGGTTGAAAGCTCTCAATTGGCAGTTTCATTTCAGAAGATGTCAATTGGATCAATTCTAAATGAAGGATAAGAAGAAGCATCAATGCATCAAGATCTTGGGAGAATGGACATGGAAGATATCGAACAAGAAGCTAAGCCAACACCTGAGAACTAAAATGAAGCACACATTGCTCATTTCTTTCCTCGGTCTTAGGTTTTATTATGTATTGTAAAATACATTTTATAATAAAATTGTTTGAGAGGGTTTATATCAATCAATTTTTTTGAATCTCTATTATAAGGGAAAAAACGATATATACAATAGTAAGCTCAAACAATTTGGAAGTTTTCTTGAATAAATGGTTTGTGATTGGTCTTTATTTTTTACATTATTATTTTGGCCAATAAAACTACAAAACCCTTTTTTTTAATAAAAAATAATCATGTTAATTTAAAAAATTAAATATAACCACGAATCTTTACCATCAAATTACCAAGGCTCAAATACTTTACTTAAATTAAATTCCCTATCAAATTACCTCAAGGATCAAATAATTTACTTAAATTAAGTTTGAATGAAAACCACTCCCATCCTAACTGGCAATCCATCCATGAATATCTTATTATCATATGATTTCTTGTGACCAAGTGCATTTAGATTTGAAAAGGATTAGAAGGAATGATTGGCTGAAGTTAAACAATTTATCCAACCAATTCATTGTCGGTTATTTACTCAAAATTTTGACCATGTTAATATAATAGATTATAGGATGTGCACAAAACGAGTTCTAAAGTTTAGAG
>JASDQU010680410.1:10127-25501 GCA_032191745.1 Picea mariana
TTAGATATTATAAAATTTAATGTACATTCAACATTATATTAATATTGTATTTATTATATCCCTTAGGGGAAATTCAATTGACAAGTGTTGTGATATGAAGTGTTATTTTTGATGAGGTTTCAAGTTCAAATCCCCTTGATTTACCTATGATTGCGGAAGGGGCATACATATGGAACCTGAAGGTTATAGTGGTAGCGGTCGTAATCGACCCCATGTCACATGAGTACGAGACCGACCCAATTGTCGATTCTTCCAGTGATAAAAAAAATATTGTACTTATTATAGAGGTGGTAGGTTCGAGGGATCACAATAAATCCCGATGGATGTCAAGAAATAAATTTCGACTAGGGATTAGGAGAAGTAATAAATAATCAAGTTGAAGTGCTTTCTCTTTACCAATGACTTAAGCTCCTAGATTCAAGGAAGATTAGGAGCTTGGTAGACACTGGGGATTCTACAATCATCATAAGGTATATGTGTATCTTCTCTAGTGCATTGAACTGTAACTTAGCAAGGCTAATATGGAGAATCCAATTAAAGGTAAGGTGGTAATGGGCCTAAGAAAAAAATATTAAGTTACAACTGTTATAGCCACCAGTGCAGGTACCCTTCCGGGTCCCCTTTTGAATAATACATCGCAGAACTCACGTATGTTTCGGGGTGCTACCCCTCATTAGTGGACATATAGTGTTGTACGTTATATGTATCACTGCAAAGGGCCTAAGAAAAACATCTTAAGTTATGAATTTTGTAGCCACCTAGTGCAGGTACCCTTTCGGGTCCCCTTTTGAATAATACATTGCAGAACTCACGCCTGTTTCGGGGCGCTACCCCTCATCAGTGGCCAGAAAATGTTGTACGTTTTGTGTGTCATTGCAAAGGGCCTAAGAAAAACATCTTAAGTTATGATTATTGTAGCCATCCAGTGTAGGTACCTTGATGAGGGGTAGTGCCCCGAAATAGGCGTGAGTTTTGCGATGTATTATTAAAAAAGGGGACCCAAAAGGGTACCTGCAGTGGCTACAACATCTGTAACTTAATATGTTTTTCTTAGGACCTTTGCAATGACACATAACATACATCACTATCTGACCATTGATGAGGGGTAGTGCCCCGAAACATGCATGAGTTCTGCGATGTATTATTCAAAAGGGGACTTGAAAGGGTACCTACACTGGGTGGCTACAATAGTTGTAACTTAAAAATGTTTTTCTTAGGCCCTTTGCAGTGACACACATAATGTACAACAGTGTCTGGACACCGATGAGGGGTAGCGCCCTAAAACATGCGTGAGTTTTGCGATGTATTATTCAAAAGGGGATGCCAAAGGGTACCTGCACTAGGTGGCTACAACAATTGTAACTTAAGATATTTTTCTTAGGCCCTTTGCAGGGACACACAGAACGTACAACATTGTCTAGCCACTGATGAGGGGTAGTGCCTCGAAATAGGTGTGAGTTCTACATTGTATTATTCAAAATGGGACTCGAAAGGGTACATGCATTCGGTGGCTACAACAGTCGTAACTTAATATGTTTTTCTTAGGCCCTTTGCAGTGACACACAGAACGTACAACACTGTCTGGCCACTGATGAGGGGTAGCGCCTCAAAAATGGCATGAGTTCTATGATGTGTTATTCAAAAGGGGACGCGAAAGGGTACCTTCACTGGGTGGCTACAACAATGGTAACTTAAGATGTTTTTCTTAGACCCTTTGCAGTGACACACAAAGAGTACAACATTTTCTGGCCACTCATGAGGGGTAGCTCCCCAAAAAAAACGTGAGTTTTGCGATGTATTATTCAAAAAGGTTGATTTTTTTCATGTTTTAAAAGCCAAAAATGAGTTGAGCTAATAAGCTAGCTAATGAAGCCTTGCATGGAGGATGGAAAATTAAGAGTAAAAGGGAGGATAATAACATGATTTATCCCTTCATACTATTTGTGATTTATAACCCAAAGTTTGTCATGCATCCACTACTCATTCACAAGTGGAATCCCAAATCAATATGGTAGGGTGACTTAAGGAAGAATAACTATCTAGTACATTCCCACACTTTGAACTTGATTATGGAACATACTCATATGTTATTTGGTTTATCAGTGATGAACACAGGTGGAATAATTTTGGAAGCCAATTCAACTACTTCACCTCCTAGTTCACGCTTTCTCTTGAAGAGTGTAGTGCATTCCCCTATTCAAGAATTGTGGGACAAACTTGGTGACTTAGGGAAGTATTACATTTGTTTCACTCCAGAGGTAAGACAACAACAATTGTTGAGAAATTAAAGGAACCATAGGTACTTGTCTATGTTTGCAACTCCGTAGATGTATTGCTTTGAGTTTGTGGGGATTCAGAAGCACTCTCCAATACTTACAAGGATTCAATGGTAAGCAAGGTGGGGAAAATTGTGGTAGCCTAGAGAGAGTTGAAATTCCTTTAGTTAACATTCATAGAATTGGAATTTGGGAAGATAGAAAGCCACAATCATCATGGGAATTGCCCTATTTGTGAAATCATGGACATTCGTCATGTCTTGAGGAGGCATGAGAGCATATTGTCTAATAATAAGATATCTATCTTCAATGCAACCATGAGAATGTTTTCTCAAGAGGAAGCTCATAACCATGAGTTTGCAGAAATTCTTGAATTAGTAACTGAACAAAAACGCCAAATAGAGAAGCTAGACATAGAGTGCAAAGTGCTTTGGTAAATGATAACGAGTTTGGTTGAAAGCTCTCAATTGGCAGTTTCATTTCAGAAGATGTCAATTGGATCAATTCTAAATGAAGGATAAGAAGAAGCATCAATGCATCAAGATCTTGGGAGAATGGACATGGAAGATATCGAACAAGAAGCTAAGCCAACACCTGAGAACTAAAATGAAGCACACATTGCTCATTTCTTTCCTCGGTCTTAGGTTTTATTATGTATTGTAAAATACATTTTATAATAAAATTGTTTGAGAGGGTTTATATCAATCAATTTTTTTGAATCTCTATTATAAGGGAAAAAACGATATATACAATAGTAAGCTCAAACAATTTGGAAGTTTTCTTGAATAAATGGTTTGTGATTGGTCTTTATTTTTTACATTATTATTTTGGCCAATAAAACTACAAAACCCTTTTTTTTAATAAAAAATAATCATGTTAATTTAAAAAATTAAATATAACCACGAATCTTTACCATCAAATTACCAAGGCTCAAATACTTTACTTAAATTAAATTCCCTATCAAATTACCTCAAGGATCAAATAATTTACTTAAATTAAGTTTGAATGAAAACCACTCCCATCCTAACTGGCAATCCATCCATGAATATCTTATTATCATATGATTTCTTGTGACCAAGTGCATTTAGATTTGAAAAGGATTAGAAGGAATGATTGGCTGAAGTTAAACAATTTATCCAACCAATTCATTGTCGGTTATTTACTCAAAATTTTGACCATGTTAATATAATAGATTATAGGATGTGCACAAAACGAGTTCTAAAGTTTAGAGGAGACACCTTGGCTATAATATGAATTTTACACTATTGTGGTTGGAAAATATAGTGTAAGCATTTTTGGGAGGGCTTAATAAATTATTAAAAAAATGCTCATGAATCAAAATCGACATAATCATACTTAACTTATAATTTCCAATAATTGGGTAAATATTTATATAATATGCAGCGTATTGCATCATTTGTTCCTTACATCTTTGAAACTAGCACCTAGGGACAAGTTTGGGTCAAAGGATTTTAATACAAATACATACCAAAGGCTCAAACCTAAATATATTCCCTGGACTATAATAAAATAAATCCTGATATCCATATTTCTGGGAGGGTTTCATACTTCGAGGAGGAATGGTAGGTAACTATTATTTGGCATTCAGTGTGATTAATTTAATGCTTGGTAATTAGGTTTTAACGTGTAGCACATGATGGTAGGCATGATGGTCAAAGGACATCCATCACTACATATTTAACATCCCACCATTACACTCACCACAAAGACATAACATCCCACCATTACATTCACCACAAAGACAAAGGGATCAACTTAAGCGAAAGGGAATGACTTTTTAATCCTTAAACATGGAAGTTTGCAACTATGGTTTTGTGTGAAAGTAGATTTTATAGGTCTGACTTTATTTTTGAATGGACTAATATGTATTATTGTATAGGAAATAATGATGATTTAAAATGGATTATTATGTAATTAAGCATTGTTTTTAATTGAAATGCTTATATTGTATTTAGTTAAAATTTATGGTTTTACTTGGTCAAAGAAAAGGTACATAAAATCATAATGGTTTTTTCTATTAGGGAAGATTTTTGTGTTCTTACAAGTTAAAGGGATTTCCAAGTACTGGTTTCTCTTTTTTTACCCAAGTTTTTTTATTTTCCTAGTTTAAATCCATGGATTCTATTTCAGTTAATAAAATACAAGGGTATTACATATTAAAATAACTTTGGTGTTTTTTTATTTTCCTAGTTTAAATCCATGGATTCTATTTCAGTTAGTAAAATACAAGGGTATTACATATTAAAATAAGTTTGGTGGCATTGTCTTGTCATATATAGGTTGAAATCCATTAGTGCAAGTTGCTCTTTTTCTTTTTTGAGTGTCTTGTCATATAGGTTGAAATTTATTAGTGCAAGCTCTTTTTCTTCAATGACACTTTTGTCCATTCTCCTTGTTGGATTTCAAATGGTGCTTTTGGTTCTTGTGTATCCCCTTTTTCTAGTTATGTGGAATATTTATCTTTCTCTTCTTTCGGGATTGTTAAGGGTTTTGTATATCTTAACCTTGTTCTCTCTCTTAATTACTTTATTCCATCTTCCTCATCTCTTTTATAAGGGTGTGAACACTGTGGAGGGAGTGTAATGGGAGAGTGAATTTTTTTCTTAGGAAAGGATATATATGAGCTAATATTGCTCTTTTATTCCTTACTACTTTTTTGGATTTGCTTCTACTCATGGGTTTTGGGGTCAGACTAATAAGATTTTTACTAGACCCTTGGTATGGGGGTGGGGTTGGTAGCATTTTTTCATTGCTAGTGATTTGTTCTACAGAATATCACGAGGAGAAGGATCACTATGTGTCTTTTCTTCTCACTATGGTGTGGCTATTGCACATGTCACTGTTGTAGCTTGGGTTTATATTGTTCAATATGGATATAGTGGGGAAACCTCTGTGGGTTCCTTGATTATAAGGTGGATCTCCTCCAAATCCCCATTACAATGTGTGGGCTTCTACTAGGTTCTTTTGGGGCATTGTTCCTTTTTGTTCTTGGTACAATGGGAAACGATATGTTTTATTTCAAAGCTAGCTCTATATCAAAAGGTGACTTGCTTTTAGTAGAGAGGTTGTGTCTAGATGTAGTATTTGTTACCAGCTTGATCTCTACTAGGAAGTCTTTGTTGAAGTCCATATCCATGTAGATATGGGCATATGTAGTTATGTGCACCCGTTGTGTTTTTGCATTCATAAAGTGAAATTTTCCCAAGGCGTTCACGATCTCTTTCAATGAATCAAATCCTGAAAAATGTAAAGGGAGGTTGGGCATCCTTACCTAGACAAGAGGAGAACAATGAGTCATTGGGTGGGTCAAAGGTCAGGGTCCATGGATTCATGCATAACCCTACTTTGCCCCATAACAATGGCTCATATTTGATAATGATATGTTCTACCAAATTGAATTCAACTATCAAGAATCCTTACAAAGATAGGTAAATAAAGTCTTCCTTTATTTTTTTCCACAATGTTGTGATCTAGTTGTGTAAATCTAATAGTTTTGGACAACGACCATTGGATCAGAAAATGAGCCCATTTTCCTTGAAGAAATTCAACTGTCCCATTGCATCTTCTACCACTGGGATGGATGGCATTGGGGCTTAGCTGACCTTTCTTTCTTGCAGGGACTAAGCACCAACATTCAAGGCCCCCATCGATTTCTTTTAAGAAGTGCGCCTTTGGAAAAGAGCCCTAAATTTTTCAAGGGAGGAGGTATGGAACTAGAGAGGTCAACACCAAGAGGGGATGAGGTTCCTTGGAAAAGGGTGCCGATTGGATCCATCTTCATCATAGATGTTATCAATTGGGAGGTATTCACAACAACATCAATCTATGGATAGGTTCGAGAGACTGGTGATGCAAGAGGAGAATACTACATCTCATGTTGAACATGTGAACAAGATCAGGGTCTCCACTATGTAGACAAAGCACTACATGGTAAGGATGAAGAGGTGGACATAAAGGCCATAACAAGGATGAAAACATAGTTATTGATCGTATATCTTTGGCTACAATCTTCATTTCAAGTTCTTTACTTACCTATTAATTTACCATTGTTTTTGGTACTTTACAAGGTGATGAATTAGAGTTGTGGACTTGTAAATGTTATTTTGGGCATGATTCTAAATCACTAAGTAGGGTCAAAACCATAAATTCCATTTCTAAGGGCCTAAACAACATATTCTTTCCCTCAAAGGTGGTCAAATTTGTTGACAAGGCATTCCATCTTGATCTCTTTGTTGACAACTTTTTAATATGCTATTTTGCAACCCAATCAAAGTTCGAACACAAAATTCAAACCCTAGCATGTTGACATGTGCTTTGACCACCAAAGTACCAAGTGACTTCCATGTAAAATCCCATTACCCAAACATGTGGAGCTATCCACATTTTAAGAAATATTCTAGAGGGTCACGAAACCCTAACTTTAATCGAGATTTGGGGGATGAAAAACCCTAAACCCGACTCTAGCAATTATTAGGACAAGTTAAAAAATTAGTTGTAAAGGAAGAAAGGGGTCCCATTCCTATTGTATTAATTTATGTTTCCATAATTGAATAGAGAATATGAGTGCGATATCATAGTATAATAGAGAAATGCATGAAACCATAGCAACAATCACATGCCACAATGTCTATTGTAACTTCATAGTGAATCAATCATTCTTTCTATCTTGCATTATAAATTTGAGAAAATAAAAAACAAGGTGTTGTTCTCATCTCTTGTTGGGGTTTTCCACATCAAGTTTCCCATGGTGCATCTTGTTTTCATTATATTAATGGTGTGATTATTTTACTAGTGCAACTTTTCTCTTAATTTTGTCATTTAGTTTTCATATCAAACATAATATGCTTATAATATTACATATTGATCATAAGTAATCATTGTAAGATAAAATATAACCTCTTTACTTTTTGCAATATCAATTTCTAAAATATGTAGCTATGAAATTTCAAATAGAATATCCACAATGTTTTACAAATCAAATCAATATAATTATATTTTATAAATAGAAAATATAATACTATGTTAAAATATTGATTTTGAATTTATATTGAAATTTTTTAAGATTTAATTATATTTCCATAGTTATTACACACTTATTATTTAGAAGGTATGCATTATATAATTTTTATTTTTTCTCTAATAATTAGAGAATCAATTTCATAATCTACTTTGAACATAATTCCAAACAAATTAGTATAAATTTATTCTAAATATATATTTATTAAATGTATTATACCAATTAAAAAAAGATAACATCTCATTTTTTTTTAAAAATAATTATAATAAAATAAACAAATTAATAAATACACAAAACAAACGTAAAATATAACACATGTGACATTAATCATTTTTCACAAAATTCTCCTTAATCAATTAAAAATATCTCATAAAAACAACATATCATTTTATAAATAAACAAATTTAATACACATTTCTTTTTAATTTATTAAAATAACTTAAACAATTCCATCTCTTAAAATAAAATCATAACTATAAAAATTATCCGAAGATTATCCAATTACAATGATTTACAAATCATTCTATTGAGCCCTATTACAAGATTGAGGTACACAGATGGAACAAACACTTGAAATGATTTTGAAAATGAATTGAAGTACATAGATGGAACAAACACTTGAAATGATTTTGAAAATGAATTGTTCTTTTATTTAAAAAAAAAATCACTTGATTTTAATTGGTTAAATAAAAACTGTTTTTATTATAGTTATATTTTCAAGAATTAAATATAATAATTATTTTTATTTTTATTTTTATTTTTAATTTTTTAATTTTATATAATTAAATAAAAAACTATTTTTATTATAATAACTTTCTTAATTTAATTCAATAAGAAGTACAAGTGTTTAACCTCTTATAAAATGTGTCGAACAATTATCTCTTCATTACATAATGTTGCAATTATTTAATCAATTTTATATATTATAGAAAAAAAAAATTTCAAAAAAATTAATTAATTGAAAGATATATTTTTACATTTTTTAAATACAAAATATTATAATAATTTAATAATTTATATTTTAAAATTAAAAAAATTAAATTACACAATTTTTTTAAATATTAAATATATTTATTTCATATTCAAATTAATAATATAATTCTTATAAAATAAGAATAAACAATTATGAATATTTTATAAATCACAAATTAAAAAAATTATATATATATATATATAATATATAATATATAATATATAATATATAATATATACATTGAAGAATTATTTCCATGAGGTACAACATTGCAGCCACACATTTATTTCAAGTGATTTAAACATGAGATCTTGCTCATACTACTTAGATATTAGTACACATTAATGTTTATTTAAGCATGCCACTTTAAATTTTAGTTGACATGTTATAAAAAGTGACTGTTGCTCACCAACATGATTGTATAAACAAATATTTCATTGAACATGATCATTTTGTTACGAAGAATTAGATATGGAAATATGTGAGAAAAATTATGATCAATGATTTAATTCTCTCTTAACTTGTGATTAATAGAGGAAAATAAATGGGTGGAGGAATGTGATTCAAATGAGTAACATTCACTTTTTGATGGTGTTTAGGGCATGCCATAAAGTGAAGAACAAGTCTAGGGTATGCCATAAAGTGAGGAATCGAGTATACCATAAATGGACCATGAAAGCATGGAATTTTGTTTAAATGATAATTAATTGTAAAGCTTATGTTAAGATTAGTATTTAATTTTAGAAAATAATATTTGCTAATTATATTTATATTTTATGATTATTTAATATTTATAGACAATTTAAATCACCTTATTTGCTGGGTTCACCATTATTCTCCAACCTTCAATATCATGGGAAGTTTTCACTCCTTTAATAGTGTACATCACTACAACCCCGAAACATGGGAAGAGAATGCATGACCTTTACAAGTATTTGTATTGAATTGGATCTCTGAAAGACCTTCCTAAAGAGATTTGGCTAGATGCAAGTGACTATGTATGGAAACAAAATATCAACTACGAGCACACCGATTTTCATTGTTGTTCTTGTTTCGAGGTCAATATTTGACCTCTTATTACCCTAATAAAAAACATGTTCATGACCTAGCGGAAGTGAAGCATGGTGGACCCCATGCCAAAATGAAATACAATTAGAAGCCTACATGGTGGAATGGTGCCAATGAAAACCAAATGCTAATAGAAATAGAAAGTGAAGTAGAAAAAACAAGTCCAAAACTCAACCGAAATGCAACCACCATAAAAGAAAAGCTCAAAGTCCCATTGATCCATACTAGAGCACCCCCTCTCAAAAATAATCTAGCAACCTAAAGGAGGACAAACCTATGGAGAAAGTAGAATATGCTATGCAATATGAATCACTCAACTCTCTAGTGGAGAAGCTAAAGAGAATTCCAAGAGATGCAACTAGCCTCATGGATGAAGGAGTTTCCCCTTCTATTCGTGATGTAGATATTATGCCTTAGTACAACCTTAAAGAATAGACCCAAGTAGTGGAAAAGAATTCAAAAAATCACTACAAACTTGTCATAAAGTACTCCACTCGATTCCAACAAGAAATTTGTTGTAAAATATATTCTTGAATAACATTATTATTAACTCAATTTGTCAAGCATTATACCCACATATTTCAAAGTAAGGCATAATCTTATAGGTCTCCATAGTATGTAGGGTTTACTCTCTCTATGGATTTTAGGCCATATCTCCCAAGAATTATCTACTTGTTGTAAACTTGTGTTGTACAATTTGGCCACATAATTTTTAATACAAATTTTAACCATTAAAGTGAAAAAAAAACAATGAGACAAGTTGTCTCACTCAATGAATAAGTATCCAAAAAATTATCTTTCCCATTTAGCAAATTATATCCATCATAGATAAATAGCCAAAGGAGTACCAAATTGATCTTTTCTCCATTTACATAATCATATCCATTATAATTATTCATAATATCAAGGATATCCTTTTCCTTTACACAATGAAAAGATCATCCTCAACAACATTTTAAAACAATTCCAAATCTTTCTTTACATGTATGTAGGGCGATTATCATATAAAATGAATTCAAGTAGTACAATGTACAAAAAAATTGTCAACACAATGGCAACTCCAATGGAAGGAGCTTTCTTTGACTTTTAAACTCCTCTTTAGATTGTCTTTAGGGTTTTCTGGTGAGAACTACCCGTTTTCTATTTACTAGATCATTTTAGCCTGGATCCATGGCATCACATTGTTGTAGCTGCATTTTTCTTTCCCTCTTTTTCTTCTCATTAGTTTTTTTAAAGGGGGGAAAATAAGGTTGCAACACAAATCGATTTCTATAACTTTCTGATTATAATTTCCAAAAACCCATCATTTTTATGTATTCTTCTCAAAACATATGCAATTAAAAAAAAATACTAAAATTAGAGGTCAAATGACGAAGATATCATCAATTGAAAATCATTGTTTTGTAGGGTATGTTTGTTATGATCATGACTACATTATCTAGTTTTCCTTGTTATTTACTGTGTTGCTTTGCATATTTTTGTTTGGATGAGTGAAATTTCATGTGCATTGATGAGTTTTTAGTGAAAAAAATCCAATATGAAAGAGATCTTGTCACATTTTACATTCCCTTCTCTTTGCACTTTAAATTTCCATATGATTTCTTTTTTGAATTGTTTGGAACTCAGTTGATTCCTTGAGAAAGTTTTTCGGACAAATAATACAATAGGAACATCTTGTTTACATCCATTTTTGATCCTCCTATTCTTGTTCTTTGTTTTTGTTGGAACCTTTTCCCCTTTGGTGCATTGTTTAGTTTTTTTTGTAGTTGAATGTTCCATTAGTATTGCTTATTTTTCACTTTCATTTAATTAAAAGTAAATAAAAAGAGAAAGAATGAAACCATTTAATTTCTAGTACTTTTATTTTCCAAGTTATTTACATTTTCTGAAATCCAGAAAGCACAAAATAACCTTATCACTAAAACAAGTTTTTTTTTGACCCTTGCTAGCTTATGACCCCTTCTTGGATATAGTTACATGATTAAAATCCACCAAGATTTCATTTCTTGTTGATCACACCAACAATTATATCAGGGTAGGACCTTCGTAGTAATATTTGTGTGTTAAAAATCCAAGATCAACTAAAAATTGAAACTATAATTTGATTAGTGAGATAAAAAGACCTTTAGTAGCAAGAGTGGTACCATTGAATCACCTCTAACATGAGTGTCAAGTAGTTGGCCAAGCTATGGAAGTGTGTGGAAATCCTCTGACACCAAGTAGTGGGTGAAAATGTTATTAATGGATGATCATAGGACTTCCACATAAGGTTACTTTATAATTTATCATTTAGTTTGCAAGTAGTATATGAGATAGATAATTCATCACTTTGGGAATCACCCTATGAGGTAATTATAACTAGTCTCTTTCATACCTTCAAAGCATAACCCCTTGAATTCGATCACCAACGATGGAGACACATTGGAAGGCCCCTTTTCTCCTTGATTTTCTCGGGGCTTGATAGTGTGTCATAAGGGTGTGTTATTTTTATTAAATAACTTCAAATTAACACAATCAAATAGTTTATACTTCCATAAGAAATTGTAACACAATTGCTACAGAAACATTAGATGGTCTCTTAGAATTCAAGGGGTACCTCCATTTGGGCACCTCCCCAGTTATAGAAATGAAACTAACCAAATTTTACCATATTTCAACATTTATAGTGGTAGTGGATCTTTAGGAGGTGCTTCTTTTGGAGAAAATCCTTCGAAAAATAAATCTTCTAGAGAAAATACTATAGGAGGAGGATCAAATATTTTTGGTGGAATAAAACTTGGCCTTTTTTTTATAGGACCTAACCTTCTAGAATTGTTGTGATTAATTAATGACCCTTTTAAACATTATCCAAATTAGCTAAACATGCCTATGAAATTACCTTTGGAAATTCATAAGTTTGATGGAAAACTCAAAGAAGACAATCACATTAGGACCTTTCACATGTGATGCTCTTCGAACAATGTGACAATGGATAGTGTGAGACTTGTTATTTTCCCACATACTCTTATGGGTGTAGAGTCCATTTTTGCACATTGAACTTTAAAGTGGTTTTTTCTTTAACTCTATAGCTCTAGTTTCAAAGTTTTTTTAATTACTTGCAAATACCCACTAGGAAAGAAAATGGGATTGAGATTATTTTCAATTTCAAGAAATCAACTTATATACACATCATGGATCATATCCATGAGTGGCGATGTAGAAAGAGCCTATGTAATACCCCCTCATCTAATGGGCTATTGTTAGATTGGTTCATTAGGTCCCCTCCAAAAATCTCCAAATATTTCATGATATAGTGACCTAAGATGAAGGAATAAGCTATCCTTAGAGCTCAAGAGATATACTTAATGTTTTCTTAGTGAAATTACCTATCCACCATCCTCCTTCATGCTCCTAGAATAGGTTGGGATCCCCATCTATTCTAGATCAATTACATGTTGTGGATGACATTATAAGGTTTACCAATTGTGCATATATCAAGTTAGATTATTTTCCTTTTCTTAAAGGTTCTAGTCTTTATGGAGGGTTGGGTGTTTCCTATGGAGTGCCACAAGGCTAAAATCCAAATTTTCCTAATGTAGGTTCTTCAACTTCATTTGCTCCCTACTAGGGAGAATCTCCCAATCCCTTTACTTCTTCTAATGTTAGCTTGGTTTAGCTTCCACCTTTCCAACATGGTTGGATTTTTCCTCAAGAAATAAGTAACCATGTTCCTACTTAAGAAAAGAAGAAGACAAATAAAAAGAATACCATGGGAAAGGGAGACAATGAGACTAATTATGGGGGAAACAATATTTCTAATCAAGGTCAAATGCAACAACAAGGACGTAAGATCAAACATACTTGTGTCATTTGTAACAATGATCACTACACTCATGAATGTCCTAAACTTGTTGAGTTCAACAAATAAGGACTCAATTTCATAGTCAAACCAACCTAAAACAACCTACAATATTGCAACAACCCTTGACTCAAAGTAATCATTTTTTCTAATTAAGGTGGAGCCTTGCATGATTTACCTCTTCAAGCACCTTCAAAATAGGTTCCCTTTCCTATCATAACATTTTGATGGCGGTTGAAATTGTGAATCTCCAAATGTGTGCTTATAAATATGAGACACTGATAACCATGAGTCTTCTAAAGGTAATGAAACTATGCTTACAACTATGATGGAATGTTTAGAACTGAACCACCATTATTGAAGCCTCCTTTAACTTTACCTAAATCTCCTTTGTGGAGAGTGCAATGTAATTGTAATAGTAAGGTTTCTCATCATTATGATGTAGTTACAAATTTGTCACGATTTCCTTATGTAATGTTTGTGTTAAAGGTACTAAGCACTTGTCCTTCATAGCATAAGGCCTTGTTGAATTGTTTTGGAGGTATTGACACCACAATTTCTATATTAACAACATTTGTTTTAGATAACATGGAACCATGTCTCCCTCATTGTGTGGCTTTTCAAGTCACAATTATTGTTAGGGATTTTGACATTTATCAATGTGTAGTGTATGAGGGACAATTGTCCTATGTCATATAATGAGAAGTATAATTAAATGGGATCTCCTAACCTTTCCAAAAGTAAATTAACATGAGATCATTTGATGGGAACACTTAATGTGGTAAAACAATTTTGATTCATGTCAAATTTGTGGATTCTCCTATGGATTGAAACAAGCTACTTGAGAGGAACTATTTGTTTGCCACAAAGGAGATCATATCATCTTTCTACATACCATGCAATTTACCCATTAAGGAAAGGTGGTCATCATAGTCAAGTTTACGTATAGTCCCCCTCCTACTTAGAAACTAGATAATGGTTTTCCTTTGATAGGTTTTGAGAGTCTCACTTCTATAATTTTGGATGTTGGTCCTACCCTTTTTAAGGACTCTCCATTACTATGGAAAATTTTCAGTGCTCCTCTACAAGTATCTTATGTGGATTCATACCTCGATTCTCAAGTCTCTATTCACAATGAGAAGAAACCTTCAACTTTTGGCTATGAGGATTGTTATATGACTAAGGACTTAGAATCATGTTGGATGGCATATTTGAATCCACCTACCACTTTGAATCTAGTATTCCTTGTTGATAAATATTTGTTTGAGACCTTGGCTTTGTATAGACATGTTATTGAACCTTTAGGCTATGTCCCCCTTGGTAAAATGACTAGTGTCCACCCTTTCTTATGTGCTTCATTTTATTTGGAAGAGGATACCTTTTCCCAAGTTTCCATAATTTTTTTTTGTTGAATTTTCAATTGAGTGGGATTTGTCCACCACTCAAATGTTAAAAACACTTCGATTGATTTAGTAGCTCATAAAGGATCTAATAAGATTTTCTAGTTGTTGTGTCATGGGTGTAGGACCACATATTGGATTTCATGATAATTTTTATTAGACAAGGTTTGGTTAGTAAAGTATATTATTTAAGTGGCATATATGTTTATATATTCCCTCTATAATATTGCATTTGAACCTTTTTTCACATAATGTTTCCCTAAGACCCCCCAATTAGATGTTTGTGCATTAACCTTACTCACTTCTTGACTTTTACATGCATCCAATGAAAAATTATTCCTATGATTGATTTCCCCGGAGTAACATTATTTTACACTTGGTTTCCATTAAGATGTTTATGTAGAGTCAAGAGATAATTTATATTGATCTTGCATTGTGAACCTAGTTCTTCTCACTCTTCATTTTTTGGCCATCCACATACAAGATCGTACAACCTTCTTATTGACTATATGTTTTCATGCATTGCTTTTGTAAGTTTTAAACCTGTGAAGTAAAGAAATGCATATAGATTCTTAAGCAAAACAAAATTTAATCAATGGCTCATTCACATAGTACACAGAGATTTATACCGAAAACCCTCAACCGGGAAAACCTTTCTTATATTCATTATATCGAATTTCACCATTCACTATACAATATATACAATTTTTTTAGGTATTTTGTAGATACCAAAACCCTAATCCCTAAAACCGGGATTATTTTTAGTAAACCGCTAAAAATA
>JASDQU010680410.1:25612-36730 GCA_032191745.1 Picea mariana
CCCCCCCTAAGAAAGCGCCCAACGCACACGACACAAAGTGCACTACTAGAGGGATTGTCAAACGCAGTTGTCATATCTGACGCGCCCATACACACACATGCAAAGAATATAACACATACCCAACACTTTTTGTTGCTCACTTTTAAATCTATTAGTTGTTTCTTTTTTCCTTTGTTACATCAACTACATGTAAATCATCACCAATAAAGAGGGTGTGTGCTTGGGTGTTTATTTATTATTTTGTATCTACCAAATTTCTTTCACCGATTTTAGGTTTCTGTGGTGGGAGTGGTTAATATAATTGCTCGGGAAGTCCACAGTCGTCATTGTAATTTTTTCAACATTCTGTATCTCAAGCTGGATCCATCATGAAGACAAGTAGTTGGGTAGGAGAAGAGGGAGACCAAGCAGATAAATATGAAAAAATAAGATACTAGGAACCGTAGAGAGCTACTAATGTTGAAAAATAATACAAATGTGTAAAGATTAGAGGTTGAGAACCCTAGAGAGACACTAATGTTAGCTAAGAACCCTAAAAACATTTCTTTATTTTTGTCAAATGGTATCATGCATACTCGAGACCTGAGTTTCTTGAAACATGGACATCCACATCCTTTCTTGATTCTTCCATTCATTAAACAATGAAAAATCCAAAAAAATCATAAAACCCCCCAAAAATGAGGGAAATAAAGTAACTTTTTTGAGATTATGTCTTTTCTAGATTTGTTAAGTCCTTGTGAATCTTGTCTAGATAGTTGTTAGTGTCCACATTTATCAGAGAAACTAAATTGAGACACTATTTTGTGTCCTTCCATGTAATACCCCTAGGTCGAGCCCCAATTGTAAATGTACATATAGGCTGGTGAGATAGAATATTTTGAGGCCATAGTTCTTGTGTTATTATCATGCCGAAGAGCCTAGATACTAAAATTCCAACGAGACTATCATTGCAATATGTAATCACACTCATATTATTAATAAAATACATCATTGTTGCAGACCAACCATAAAAAAATAGTATGGGGGGATAAAACTCCACTAGAAGGGATAGGGGGCTAAGACTCTAGGAAGAGGGGCTAAGACAAGGGGATTTATCCCAAAGGAATACTATATTAATATTTCCTAAAGTCTAAGTTATGTGATATTTTGTCCTAAGTTCTTAGGATGGAGAACATATCACCAAGTGGGGACCATGTAGTTTCCATCATGACAAGTGTCAAGTTGAGAACATGCAATTATTGAACTTAGTGTATTTCCCATCATCCCATCATTCGATCACACTTTGATTATTCACCCATCATTCTCACTATTCCTTAGACCATTGGTACATTCCCAACCATCTAGGATTGGTATTGTACCTTTGGAGGTTGGAGCTGATTGTAATGAGTAGACCTGGTTATTTTGAGGAGAAGAAGTAGGTTTTCAAGCTTGTGTGCATTTCGAAGGAGTGGGTTGTCATGCCCGTGAGTATTCCCTTTGGGTGAGAGAACTACTAGGAATTGATTTCCCTCTGTGCTGGGAAATAACTACAAATCTCTGAGACTTTTTGTCCGACTTGTTGTTGAAGCCCTGGAAGGGAAGTGGGACAACTGAAGGATTGTTGAGAAGAGAACGGGTACACTTCCTGGGGTGGGACAAGCTGTGGGAAATGAGATGTTGTTGGCTATTTGCAACAATTGGCACCTTGAATTGATATTTTTTTTGTAGGTTAGACCTTAGTCTGGCTTAGGAAGCCTTCCCTAGTGGAGTTTCTAGCCTAATATCGGGGGTGACTTGCTACTGAGAGTTTATGAGTAGCAGAGTCTATGACTGGGAGGAAATTCTGAGGTCTACATGGAGTTGGTGAATTATTAAAAATATAAGTGTTATTTTATAAGTGTTTTTATGTTACTTACTGTGTGAATTCTTATCTAAATTATGCATGTTTTATTAAACTTTCTTATGCATAAAGCATATGTTGTTTACATTACATAATTGCTGCATATGCAGAGCATGCTAATAATTAAATGGTATTAGAGATGAAATTTCTACGTGGCATGGCCCAACCTGGGGCTGGGGATGTTGCAAAGTGGTATCATAGCTAATTTTTCAAGTTTGCTGGTAATGGGGGATGTTATAAAGTGGTATCAGAGCTAAGAATAGAGGTAATGAGAATCCACTAGATGGCTGGGTACACTACACTGTGGTATAAAATCCATGTTGGGCAGATTTTGTGATGGCATCGAAAGATTTTTCAGTGATGGTACCCAGGCGGGGGTCCTGGGTACGTTACAATGTGGTATCAGAGCTCCAATTTCGACATTGAACTTGCATGGGCCAAATAAAAGAGCGTTGAAGCCAAATTTGTGGGTTAAAATTTCAGAGGTGTCTGTAAATTGTTTGTTAAAATTTCATGAGGAAATGTTCAAAGTACATCTACAAATTGTTCGATAAAATTAATCTTGCAAATTTGGGGAAAATTCATGAGTAATTGAAGAAAATTTAGCTAAAATATTAAAAATCCACAATTTAAATCTTTATTCGAGCATTTTTGGGCCTATAATTGGCTGAATTTCATAATTGTAGAGTGGCCATAGTGAAATTGGATAGAATTGGGAAAAGCCCCAATTTCTACAGTATAGTTCATGGATAATTCAATGTGGATGAGTTGAATTTCAAGAATAGAGGTTAAATTGATGCTTACATGGCCAAAATTTGTTGTGGAAATCTTAGTTACAGAGCTACAATGATGACTGTGGAATTAGTTACGAAACTGGGCATTTTTGAAAATTTTGGAATTTTGGGTGTATTTGGAAAAAATTGGGTATTTTTTTGTATAGTGATGTCAACATAACATGGAGGTCTTGTGTCAACTGACGTGGCATAATGGTGACATGTATTGCCATGGTGGAAAGGAAACGTTAGTAGGTAGATGGTGGCTGGTGTGGCTAGGTGGTAGGTGATGTGGAGCCGCGATGGTGGGGCACCTTCTTGTCCTATAGAACATTGACTCCAGACCCGCGGTGAGATTTCAAGAATTGACTAAATAAAAGAATGGATTGGTCAGATGAAGAGGATAGAGGGTATGTATGGAGGAAGCATGAAATTACCGTGACCCATGGTGGAGTTTACAAATTTGACTAAGTATCAAGACATCGAGACGAAGAGTGAATGATATGAATTTTTCTAAGTATGAGGAATCGATTGGACAAACGGGGCTGTAGATATGAACAAGTGAATTGAGAAAATTTCTTAGACCCGCGGTTTGAAAATTTTCTAAGTATGGGTGAAAAATAAGGGTGACTGAACGTGAGAGAGTATTTTTGAGGCCGCAGATGTTTGAATGGAAGAAATGATGACCTTAGACCCATAGTGAAATATTTTGACGACTGAGATGTAATCAGAGTCCATATCAGACAGTTTTTGAATATCATGGTTGTGTCGAGCATTCTGGTGGCCAGTGATAATATACCAATGATCAATATTAAATATGACAGAATTATCGAACGATCATTAAACGTTGAAGCTATGTTACATGTGCTAATGGATATCCTTTCCTAGATGATATTTCTTGCTTTTCCCTCGCCAATGATAAATTTCTGCTCAAGACTCATAATTGATGAAGAGAACAATCGTTGGAAAGGTCTTGGAAAGAGAAGTCCATGTATTCACCTAGAAATGTAAATGGGACAACAAAATTCACAAGAAAATAAGAAATGATATTTCTGGTGCATTTAAAGGGGAAAATGGTGCATAAATGATAGATTTGTTAAATTATCGTGGTCTAACAAATCCTATATCATGCAAATTTTGCAGAAGTAAGGGTACAAATAGATCCAATCCGAATTCAACAGAGATAAGAGACCATAAGCATGGAATATGAACAAAGAACTTACAACTATGAAGATGAAGTCACAGAGTTGGGTGTGAGCATGGGTAATGCCAGGACATAATCCAATGGGCATGGAGAAGGAAAAGAGGAGAGAATGAATATAGTGGAGAATATTAAGAGTCTGTAAAGAAATGTGAAAATATATAAGGATGATAATGAGAAACTTATGAAGGCTAAGGAGAAACAATACGGATTCAACATCAAGTTGTTGCAGAGCTTGGACTGAATAAAAAGGAAAATGGACAAGGAGATAGAATCAATCAAATCCATGAGTCATAGATATCCTTCTAGAAGGGAAGAATCTTGGGGTGTGGGTAGACATCATGATCACTCACTAAGGCACTCAACTATAAGGGAATACATTAGTCCAAGTATATCTCTTGTCAGAAAGTATAAGAGGAGTTCTAGGGCGGATGAATTACAAGGAGAAATGAATAAGATTAAACCTCCTACCTTTGATGACGAGCACAAGAAATGGAGGGCCCATAGTGATAATAATGGAGGCCATTCAATGTAATGTGGACTAGGTCCACTATAGTATTAAATAAGTCCCACTATGGTATTTATATATAATAAATGTAAGAGGACTTCTTAGAAGGTTCCACCTCTAGAATGTTCTTAGGTGGTTGGTAGTACTATATAAAGGGGTTCAAGCAATGTAATGAAACACGTTGAGAAATATTGTATTTGGAGCGGTAGCTCAATAGGAGGACGCCCCCTCGAAGAGGCAAGTGAAAAGGAGAGGATCCCTTCCATAATAGGATCCACTGTATGGTGTTTCCCTACCATAAGGGTTTGCTAATAATAAAAGTGTGGTTCTTCTATATTGTTCTCTGAATATTTGTGGTGTTTTTGTATGCAAGTATTTGGTTCATTACATTGATTGAACCACTTTATATAGTATGACCAACCATCTAAGAACATTATAGAGGTGGAACCTTCTAATAAGTCCTCTTACATTTATTATATCTAACTACCATAGTGGACCTTATTTAATACTATAGTGGACCTAGTCCACCTTATATTGAATGGCCTCCACTATTATCACTATGGGCCCTCTGCCCCACCCACTACCTTTCTAGATACCTAACAAAAGATGAAGATGCATAGACTTGGTTGTTGGGCACGAGGAGATACTTTCATTTGCACAATTATTCCTCGTAGGCAGAAGGAGGAATTTCCATTTACCTGCTGAAGGGAAAAGCATCAATGTGGTGGGACCAACTTGTGAAAATACAACACATTGATGAGAAAAAGATCGCTTGGAGGTAGTTCAAGAAGTACTTTAAGAAGAAATACTTGAACAAGTGTTATTATGATAGGAATATGAAGGAGTTCTTTGAAATCAAGCTTGGGAGTATGACCATGGATGAGTATGAAAGGATATTTTTAGAACTGTTGAAGTATGTTGACTTCATCAAAGATGAACAGGTCAAGATTCAAATGTTTCTGAGTGGGCTTCCATCAATATTTAGTGAAAAGATACAATATGATGATCCCAAGATGTTGGATGAAGCAATAAAGAGAGCCAAGTTCCTCTATGATCAACATAGAGGAAGACCAAACTTCCAAAAGTCTTGGGAAGATATGAAGAAGGGTAAGACAGAGAAAAGGAAGAAGGGGAATAAGCCACTGTTCTTCATAAATAATTCTCAGGGGAAACCAACTCTAAATGAGTCTAGAACGACATCAAATTTGGGGAAAAGAAAAAGACAACAACCTATTAAATGTTGGGGTTGTGAGGGAGATCACATGTATATAGATTTCCCTCATAGAGGTGAAAAGGTGAGAACTATTGACAATGTACAATAGGCTTATACAATTGAGGACATGGGCAGAATCATGCCAAGGATATATACATCCCTCAAAAACAAGCAAGATGAGTTTCAATCCCATATGATTGAAGTGGAAGGTAATATTAATGATCAACCTATTTCTATTTTAATTGATTCGGGATTTAGTCATAGCTATATAAATCCTAAGTTGGTGGAAATATTTTATTTTCCAAGAAGAAAACTTGGGAAATATTGGTTGGTTTAGCTAGCTACATGAGCTAAAATAAGAATTAATGAGTTGGCCAAGGAATGTCCAAACGACATGAATGGACTGAGCACAAAGGAATATTTGAATATCATACCTTTGGGTTCATATCATTGCCTAATTGGTATGGATTGGTTGAACAATCATCATGTTGTCCTAGATTGTTATAAAAATTCCTTTACTCGCTTGGATGAGGAAGGAAACTTAAGGAAATTTCAAGGTATTCGAAGGGCAGTAACCATCAGAGAATTTCATCTTTACAACTGAAGAAAAGCTTCAGGAAAGGTTGCCAATTTTTTGCAGTGCATATGGAAGAGGCAACTAAGGATAATGTGCCAAATATTAAAGACTATGCAGTCCTAAAAGAATTTGAGGATGTATTTAAATAGATATTGGGGTTTCCACCTAGGAGAGATATTGATTTCTCTATTAATTTTATGCTTGGAGTAGCCCCTATATCCAAGACTTCTTATAGGATGAAAATGGCAGAGTTGAAGGAATTACAAATGTAGTTTGACGATATTTTGAAAAAGGGGTATATACGCCCAAGTGTGTCATCTTGGGGTGCCCCAATATTATTTGTTAAGAAGAAATGTGGTACCTTGAGGTTATGCATTGACTTCAAGCAACTGAATAAGGTGACTATGATGAAAAAGTATCCTTTACCAAGGATAGATGATCTTTTTGATCAACTAAAGGATGCAAAGATATTCTCCAATATTGAACTTAAATTAGGCTATCATCAGGTGAATATTAAAGAAGAGGATATCAACAAGACTTCTTTTAGGATGAGGTATGGCCATTATGATTTTACAATGGTGCCATTTGGGTTTTCAAATGTACTAATTGCCTTTATGTGTTCGATGAATGGTATTTTCATAAATTACTTGGATAAGTTTGTCATTGTATTATTGGATGACATTCTTATACACTCTAAGTATGAAGATGATCATGAGAAACACTTGAGGATGGTGCTACAAGTACTAAGTGAGAATAATCTATATGAAAAGTTGAGGAAGTGTTCATTCTTCCAAAGATAGATACATTATTTGGGCCATACCATTTCATAGGAAGGGATAGCAATGAATCTTGAGAAGATAAGAGCCACTGAGGGATGGCCATTACCAAATAATGTCTCATAGGTGAGGTCATTCACGGGACTTGTAGGTTACTATAGAAGATTCATTGAAGGTTTCTCAAATATTGCACACTCGATCACTTCTTTGCAAAAGAAGGGTGTGAAATTTGAATGGACCTCTGAATGTGAAAATAGATTTCAACACTTGAAGAATTTATTGAAAAGTGCACCAATATTGAGGATTTCTAATCTAAAAGAAGATTTTGTTGTGTGCACTAATGCATGCAAGGAAGGTCTTGGTGGAGTCCTTAGTCAAAATGGGCATGTGATATGCTATGCATCCAATAAGTTAAAAGAGCATGAGAGACATTATGCCACTCATGATTTAGAATTGGTATCCATAATGCATGCCTTGAATATGTGGAGGCATTATCTCATAGGGAGAAGATTTCAGGCGAGGACAAACCATAGTGGTCTGAAATATTTGTTTGGAAAACCAACCTTGAATTCCAGAAAAAGTAGATGGCTAGAATTCCTTAGTAAATATGACTTTGAGATAAAGCATATCAAAGAAAAAGAGAAAATGGTGGCTGATGTACTCACCAAAAGGGCACATGAGATGCATGCTACAACCATTAGCATGTACAAATCTGATTTAAAAGATAGAATTTTGGAAGATGCAAAGTCAGATCGACACTATATGGAAACAAAAGAGAAATTACAACAAGGTAATAATCAACAAAAAATTCAAGATTTTAAGCTGAGAGAGGATGGAATCCTCATGTACATGGGAAAATTTTATGTGCCTAATTATTAGGAGTTGAAAAACATGGTGCTAAGAGAGATGTATAATGTGCCTTATGTTGGGCACCCAAGTTACTAGAAAACAATTGCAGTTGTCAAGAGCCAATATTTTTGGCCAGGTATGAAGAATTATGTGGCTGATTATATAGCCAGATGTCTTGAATGTCAGAAGGTAAAGGATGAACACATACACCCAACTAGTTTGTTACAACCATTGCCCATTCCTAAGTGAAAATGGGAAGTGGTGACAATTGATTTCATCACCAAGCTTCCCAGAACAGTGAAGCAACATGACTCCATCATGGTGATGGTGGATAATCTCACTAAAGCTACTCATTTATACCAGTGAAGCTAAATCACAAGGCAACTAATATTGCATATATTTATATGAGGGAAATTGTTAGGATTCATAGTGTGCATAAGGAAATTTTTTCTGACAAAGATCCCAAGTTTACATCAAACTTTTGGAAGGGTTTTTTCAAAGGATTTGGGAAAAATATGAACTTTAGCACAACTTATCATTCAGAGTCATGTGGGGAAACATAGAGGGTCAATCATATGATTGAAGATATGCTGAGGATGTATGTGATGGATAAACCATCAAAATGGGAAAATTATCTACACTTAGTTGACTTTGCTTATAATAATGGGTATCATGCATCTTTGAATATGAGCCCATTTGAATCATTATACAATAGAAAGTGAAATATGCCAGTGAGTTGGGACAACCCAACAGACATAATAATGGTTGGGCCATAATTGCTTAGGGAAATGGAAGAACAAATGGAGAAGATAAAGCAGAATTTAAAGGATGCTCAAGACAGGAAGAAAATTTATGCAGATAAGGACATAACTCATTGATAGTTTAAAGTGGGTGACCATGTTTTCTCAAAAGTGAAGGCCAAGAGAAGTTCCACGAAGTTGGGGAACTGTTAAAAACTAGTAGCAAGATATTGTGGACCCTTTGAAATCCCAGAGAGGATTGGTCCTATTGCATACATGCTTGCACCACCTGCATCCATGGGCATTCACAATGTATTCCATGTGTCTTTGCTTAAAAAGTATGTACCTGATGCCAATCATGTAATTTATTGGAATGTGATTCAAGTGGAGCAAGAAGGAGACTTTCGAGTTCATTCGATGGGCATATTGGATTGAAAAGTCAAGCTGCTTCAAAATTAAGCAGTAGGAATGTTAAAGGTCCAATGGAGTTGTTACAATCCTGATGATGCAACCTAGGAACATAGAGATGCCATGCAGGAGGAGTACCCACATCTTTTTGAATATTTTTGAATATTTTTTATTGTACATGTGTATATAATGCACCGAGGACAACACATAAATAAGGGTGAGGGAAATGTAATACCCCTAGGATGAGCCCCAATTGTAAATGTACACATAGGTTGGTGAGCTAATAGATTTTGAGGCCAGAGTGCCTGTGTGATTCTCAGGTCGGAGAGCCTAGATACTAAAAGACCAACGAACCTATCATTGTAATATGTAACCACATTCATATTATTAATAAAATACATCACTGATGCAAACCAACCTGACAAAAAAAGTATGGGGGGACAAAAATACATTAGAAGGGAAAGGGGGCTAAGAGTCTAGGAAGAGGGGATAATCCAATGGGATTAAGACCAAGGGAATATTACCTTAATATTTCCTAAATTCTAAGTTATGTGATATTTTATCCTAAGTTCTTAGGATGGGGAACAAATTATCAAGTGGGGACCATGTAGTTTCCATCATCACAAGTGTCAAGTTTGGAACATGCAATTATATTATGGGAACTTAGTGTATTTTCCCATCATCCCATCACTCGATCACACTCCGATTTTTCACTCAACATTCTTACTATTCCTTGGACCATCGATACAATCTCGACCATCTAAGATTGGTATTGTACCTTCAGAGGTTGGAGCTAATTGTAACCAATAGACCTGGTTAGTTTGAGGAGAAGAAGCAAGCTATTTTTCCTATGTGCATTATGAAGGAGAGAGTTTTCAGGCCCATGCACATTCTCTTTGGGTGAGAGAACTGTCGGGAATTGCTTTCCCTATGCGGTGGGTAATAGATACAAAGCTCTGAGACTTTATGTTCGACATGTTGCTGAAGCCCTGAAAGGGAAATGGGACAACTCAAGGACTATTGAGCAGAGAAGGGGCACACTTTCTAGGGTGGGATAGGCTATGGGAAATGAGAGGTTGTATGCTAGTTGCAACAATTGGTACCTTTAATGTCTAGCTTAGGAAGCCTTTACCAATGGAGTTTCTCACCTCAGCTCGGGGGTGATCTACTGCTAAGAGTTTATGAGTAGTAGAGTCTATGGATGGGAGGAAAATCTCAGGTTTTCACGTAGTTAGTGAATTATTAAAAAGATAAGTGTCATTTTGTCTGTGTTTTTATGCTACTTACTGTGTGAATGCTTATATAAATTCTGTATGTTTTATTAAAATTGTTTATGCATGAGTTATATGTTGTTTGCATTTCATAATTGATCCATATGCAGAGCATGCTAATAATTAAATGGTATCAGAGACGAAATTTCTATGTGGCATGGCCTAGCTTGGGGCTGGGGACACTACAAAGTGGTATCAGAGCTAGGAATAAAGGTATCGAGTCTTATCTAGGTGGTTGGGTACGCTACAATGTGGTATCAGAGCCCTGTTGGGCATATTTTGTGATGGTATCAGAAGAGTTTTTAAGTGAGGGTACCCAAGCAGGGGTCATGGGTACGTTACATTCCACTTGGTCATCACAATCTTTGATTTTTTTCTACCCTTTAAGGTTTTTGAAGTTGAGTCTTGGTTCAACTCTATTGTCAATCAATACTCTCTCTCGCTTATGTCTCATACTTGACCTCGGTTGAATATTTCAATCATGATTTCTTTTCTAAAGTAGTAGATTCCCTAATTTTGACAAGGGAAAATTCCCACTATCAACTTCATAGGTTTACCTGGTGAAAAGAACTAGTTAAAACTTCCGCCATTGAAAATGGAAAACCCTCCAATTATGGCCTAGTTGTCATAATCTAGGTTTATGAATCTAAAATGAAATAAAACTATGAATCCAAATGTAGAATGCAACTACTCTAACAACTAATCTAATCATAGCTAGAAGTGTTAAGAATCGATTGACATGAAATAAAGGGAGAAATACAAATAATACAGAATATAGTCCACCTACTACATGCTACAAAAACCCTAGAGTCACTCTAATAAACCTATGATGGCTGACAAGTCACTAGTAGATACTTGATTCACATCAATTTGTTAGCACTATATAAGGTAAGCAATCATAGACATTACATGTGTGAGAATAG
>JASDQU010680411.1:24701-35973 GCA_032191745.1 Picea mariana
CCCCAGGTGTAGTTGTAGGCAAGGGTTGAGAACTTTCCAGATGCTCTGGAGATAAACCTTGCATTCTACGTGAATGACGTGGAGGAGCTATTGTAAACAAGTGACAAACTTCACGAAGAAAATCCTATGGTCAACTTCGAGAAACAAACAACACGCACTAGTAAACAAAATCTAGGAAGCAATCACCAGGCAAACAAGGCCTTCTAATTTCGAAGCCACTAGTTGGTGATGAAATCCAACGTCACAACAACAATACGAGAAGGGGCAGGGCTATGGTAGAAAAGTTACGCTAACGACCTGCTTAACAGACTTACACCCTGGTGCAAGCTCCCACACATAATCATGGGTATACCCTCCAAGGAGCCTGAGTGAGTTTGGTCAACGTCAGTTCCAGGTACCGTGAAGACTTTCCCCTCCACATTCACCTTGGGTAAGAACCTAGAAAGATAGGCCACTAAGGTCACCACCAACAACAATAAATCCTAGGGGAACAGTCGACAGTCCGATCCACATGCAAGGGCAAGGTATCTAACCCGCAATCAACGCAAAAGGCTTCCACTCATCATTGTGGGTATACCTCCGAGTGATCCCCGTAATACGTGCAATCTCGACACTAATATCAACAAAGAAGGGTGATTAACTCTGCCAATATCAATGCGACCTAGTGTTTGACCCTTGTGTGAGAAGGGCTTCCCAGGGCAAGATGTTGAAAATGGAATTTAACACTCCCTAACACAAGATGTTATTGTGTGTTTTGTGCTTTTGGAGAGTGTATCTCTCTTCCTACTCCAAAGCGCTAGCCTAGCTAAATGTTGGTGTAATAGAGCCCTAGAAAAGAGTTACTATATAAATTTTATGATTACGCAATATTATTAAGAGTCGTTGTTTACTCAAAGGAAACGGAGGTGAAACTTATGTTGTATGACTCTGACCCAACAATACAAGGATGAGAATGAAATATAGCACTTTTCGTTCAATGAATCCTATGTATGGGAGAGAGAGAAATTTTTCAAGATCAATCCTAAACTATAATGCAAAATTTCATTTAAAATGAAAATACAAACAATCACTTATCAAATGACAATGCTCTATGTGTCTTTTTCAAATACTTCAACAATCTCAATAATATGATTTTCAAAGTTTTCTAAAACGAAAAGATTTTTTGAAAGAAAAACCTGTGTTCACTTTTCAAAAGGACCCACACTATGACAGCGAGAGTACAGAAAATCAAAATCCAAATGAACAAGCAATGACAAACCCAATCAACTCTTTCAATGAAAGCAAAAATAAAGAGCAAACCAAAATAGTCTTCTCAATTGCACAAAAAAATGATCTTTCAAACCAATAAGCAAATAAGAAAAACCAAGCACTCAACTTTCAACCAATCACTGGTTCTTAACTGATCAAACACACTCAAAATATGAAGTCAGAGAGAATGTTTTTCCAAGAAAAGTCAAGAAATGAAAGTCAAGACACAAATGACAAGAAAACTCTTGAAACTCTAAGATTGTTCATGCACACAAACAAAGACAAGAAAGATATCAATCAATGGTCCAAGAAACTCATAAGAGGCAATCAAACTGATCTGGGCAGTGAGAAATACCAAAACTTAAAATCAAACTTTTGAAAAATGATGTTCGCAGCCAGACAATATAACACAGTGCGAGAATCACTGATTCTCGCGGGTGACCCTTGAGCAGGGTGCGAGAACCTCACACTGAAACCTAAAGGCAGGGTGTGAACCCTACCAATTCTCGCAGGCTGCAATGAAGTATAGTTCGATAATTCTTGAACATAATCAAAAATTTGAAAAATGAAACAAAATTGAAAAATACCTCTAGACCCATAGGGTCTATCAGGATACCCTGAAGACTCAGAGATTGATAGGATAGGGAAAAAAATGAAGCTAGAGAAAATGGCCACAGAAAAATATCAAAAGCCACAAAGAAAAAGGGATTTTCCCTAGTGGAGTCGCCAATTTTGTTATTGGATAAATCCGTAAGTGCGGACACAAACCAATCTCCCTAGATCCACCTAGATCTAGAACAGAGCAAGACAGAATAATACTTTTTCCCTAGATTTTGACTATTGAATTAACTAGGAGGAAAGAACAAGTAACATACCTTATAATCTCTTCCTATGGTCTTTGTTTCTCCTGATTCTCTCCAGTGCTCTCGTGCAGTCAAGACCAAGACAACACAAACCAACCAAAGTGAAGAAAGCACAATCTACTCAACAATCAATCTATGTATATGATCAAGGAATTGTACAATAAAGTGACAATAGCTTTATGGGAAATGGACATATTATTGTATCATATTGATGGAAAGTAAAGATTACAACCTAAGCCTTGATGTCACAAACTTCCTTTTGATGGCCCTTGTCTTTGACACACGCACTTTCTCACTTGCATGAAGAAGATCAATTCCTTTGGATGAACTTGCTAGAGTCTCCAAATTGTTGTAGCATCAGTCCTTCACACATTTCTTTCACTAATTCTCCAATGAGTCTCTTGCTTGTTTTCTTAACCTTTTCCATGAGAATTCCCTCAATATATAGGAGAGAATGAATTAGTTACTTAGATAAGAATGATCCCAAAATATCAGGGAATCCAGTACTAGGATAACCATTCGAATGCCATCTCATCCTTCTAGAAGATTCCCTTCTAGAAGCATCGAGAATTCATCTTTTTCCTTGCTTAAGAAAGAGTTTGCACCCTAGCAGTTCAACACAGTGCGAACTTCTCACACTATGGCTTAAGGCAGCCTGCGAGAATCATGCATTCTCGCAGGTAAATTATTATCAGTCTGCGAACCTCCTTCAAAAATGATATTTCTGGAAAGAGAAGAAAGTAACTTTTCTCAGGAGAAAGTTCTTATGAAAAGCCTGAGTACACCATCATCCATACATCATCATGATGACCAAAATCATGGGTAACACAAACTTCACCTTAAAATCATGGGTGGTCATCAGTACAAAGCTTACAAGGAAACTTCACCTTCCGCCTTTCTTTCTTACCCTCACCAACATTATTATTTTTCTTCTCATTATTACCTTTGTCCTTGGGTTTATTATTATTCTTCCCACCCTTACGATTATTATTACATCCTTTCTTCTTATTCCCACATAGTTGTTGGTTACCATTTGGGTCAATCAACGATTGCACAAAATATACATCCATCGACTGAGTGGAATTGGAGGACACAGATGAAGTTGGCCCTCCTACAAACTGGTTTAGAGACAAACATTTCAAATGGTTTGTCACCGAGTCTGCAGATTTCACATTGGTGGAGCCTACAATGCCATCGGAATGAGGCCTGGAATTTTGTCTAGGGTCATAGTTTGACCTCGGTGCGTTTGGAAGAATATCGTATAACATCATATACTGAGCATATATAAGATCTAACTATAAATCACTTCTTCCTTAGATGTAACCTTGGATGTAGAAACATCCTTCGAAATATAAGACTGTAGAGACTTAAGGAGTGGTAGAACTTCTTTCAACCTCTTCTGTCTANGGAAAGAGAAGAAAGTAACTTTTCTCAGGAGAAAGTTCTTATGAAGAGCCTGAGTACACCATCATCCATACATCATCATGATGACCAAAATCATGGGTAACAGTTGGTTATGTGGAAAAGGATTAGTCAACATGGTGGGCGGTAGAGATAAAAGCCACGCAGCTTCCACAAGTTTGGGGCATAAATGGGTAAGGTGATCGTCAGTACAAAGCTTACAAGGAAACTTCACCTTCCACCTTTCTTTCTCACCCTCACCAACATTATTATTTTTCTTCTCATTATTACCTTTGTCCTTGGGTTTATTATTATTCTTCCCACCTTTACGATTATTATTACATCCTTTCTTCTTATTCCCACATAGTTGTTGGTTACCATTTGGGTCAGTCGACGATTGCACAAAATATACATCCATCGACTGAGTGGGATTGGATGACACAGATGAAACTGGCCCTCCTACAAACTGGTTTAGAGACAAATATTTCAAATGGCTTGTCACCAAGTCTGCAGATTTCACATTGGCGGAGCCTACAATGCCATCGGAATGAGGCCTGGTCTTTTGTCTAGGGTCATAGTTTGACCTTGGTGCGTATGGAAGAATATCGTATAACATCATAGACTGAGCATATATAAGATCTAACTGTTGGGCTTTGAAAATTGCTTCTTCCTTAGATGTAACCTCAGATGTAGAAACATCCTTCAAAATATAAGACTGTAGAGACTTAAGGAGTGGTAAAACTTCTTTCAACCTCTTCCGTCTACGCCACTCCTGGATGTGATCCAAGATATGAGTTCCTTTGTCTTGGCGTAAGGTCGAAATAAGTTCTAAGCCAACATCATAATGAACCAGAAATTGGAAGTGGTTAAGGAAGACTAAAACCATCTAACTAAAGGTTTCATATGCCCCCCTAGGTAGCTCGATATACCATTTTGCGGAAACCCCCATGAGGGTGCATTGAAACAATATTAATTGAAATGAATCATCATTAAGGGAATTTGAACAGCACCAAAGGTGAAAAGTAGTAACGTGATCACCAGGATCTTCACCATTATTGCCTTCGAATTTTGGAATATCCGAAGGAAGCTTGGTGGGAATGGGGGGCCATGTCGGATCATGACACATAGGATCATTCATCAACTTAGACAAGTCTGACAGATTGAGCGTGACCAGAAAATGGAGACGAGGTTGGGACATCTGGCCCCAAGCTCACTGGAAATATTTTAGTTGGGGAATCGCAACCCATCCAGGGTTTTGGTAAGAACCATCACCTTGTACGGGATTATAAGACCCTCCTCTAGACTAATTCATAAAAGGTTGGTTGAGCACCACTCCAGTAGGAATGTTCTAATGAGGATTATAAAAACTGCCCCCAGTCATAGTGGCTCCGGATTGGGGGTTGCCCAAGGAACGAAACTGACCTCCTCTAGGTGTGAATATGGAGGATAAAGGTGGATTCGTCATGCCAAACATGTTGGTAGGAATCGGTACAGGGGAGGTGGGTGTAAAGGGTGGACCATAAGCAATAAGTTGTCCTCCAGGTTGGTTACTCCATCCATAAGTAATAGGATTAGACCCGGGGTTAAAAGGAGGAATGCCTCCAATGATAGAAGTTGTTTGAGGGACATGAGTACCACCAAACGAGAATGGAGTATGTGGAGGAGTTGTGCCCCCAAGTCCAATGCTATCATTTGTGCCAGCCGCTAGGATGGAGTTTGAAAATTATGATGTGAAATTCGGAATACCATAGGAAAAAGGACTAGAGGCCATAGGGATGGACTGAACATTATAACCCGGTGAGTGACCAAGAGACCCAAAAGGGTTCATGGGTATAGGTTGAGCATTCACTATAGGACGAGCAACAGTGATAATAGCACCTCCAACACTACAACCATTGTTGTTGAAGGTGCCAAAAGAGTACCATTAACTATAGTAGGTATGGGAGTTGAAGGGATCCCAGTATCTTGATGACTCGGTTCAGTACTCATCCTTGTATGATCACAAGTCTGATAAGTTGAGGTGTGTGTACCACATTTGATAACTTTACACCCCTTAGAGGGAAAAGACTCAAACTGCGGTGGTAACTATAACAAGCGGCGAGACCTGCGGGAATTTTGTTTGGCTCCACGATGATTCAAGACTCGAGATATAAAAAACAAATCATAAGGCCAACTAGTAATCAAAGAGCACACCAAAAATAATTAAATGGTCAAAATGCACACAAATGGGATAAAGTGGCTAAAAGGGGCCTCCCTCTCTAAAGTAGTTATGCCTCACCCAAGAGGGGCATCAGACTCATATGCTAAAGATCGGATGTAATAGAATCAGTTATAAGGGCCCTCGTGGGCTTAAAAACTAGTCGGTCAGATCCCCCTAGAGAGGTAATCCTCCATAAAGGTTGTGTGTTGTCCGACCCTTAACTGACCCAGGGTATCTACAGAATAACTCCTACAAGTAACCTATGTGGTACCTAACTCAAGAAACTAAGAAACCACGGTATAACTGATACACAGGATAATAGTTGTAAGTCAAGTCCACCGTATGGGCAGGGCAGTAAAGCCCAAAACCTTGAAAGCACCACCTCTCACAGAGGTAAGGGTACTAGCAAGATCCCCATATATGAATAGATCCCCAGAAATATATCTGACGCTAAGAAGGTATCGGGGGGATATCCCTTCAAACAACCTCACGCGACCTCATTCTTAACTCCGGTGTAAGCGGAGCTTCTTGATATCAACAATTGTACAATGGATTTCTCCACTCCCTTAGTCAAACACATATGTTGATTTAATAGCCTTGGAGAAGTTTACTCACAAAATCCTATTCCAAGGCTCTAAATCCTAATCTAGTTTGTGCACCCTAGAAAGACAAAATCGTTACTAATGAATTTTAAATTATAGTGTTACTTTTAGTGGCCTTGCTTACTCAAAAAGGTGCGGTCGTGAAACTAGTGATGTTATGACTCAACAAGTAAAATAAATGAATACGAATACAATGCAGAGTCCTAACTACAATTCCCAATAAATGATATGCTTTCCAAAATGCAATTATCAATTCAGTTCTACAATTCTAAAAAAAAAAAATGCAATCTTTCTTTACATGTACTAAGATTAATGATAAAGACTCAAAAGATCAAAATGCCAACAATGTAAAATGCCTAGTATTTTTGTATTTTCAATATAAGAGAATGAAAATGCAAGGACTGAATAGCAGCTTGATATAAAAACTCTATTGTACGTAAACAAAGACAAATCAAGTAGGATATGAAGAAGAAAAGCACCCAGCCCAAGATGCAAGGACAATCAAATGAAAAGGATGATGAGAAAAGCATTGCCCAAAAATTCAACCAAAGAAAGGTTTCATGTCATTCCACAAACACTTAACAGCCACAACATAGACCCAATAAGACTTGGAAATCATCACAACCTACCCAGCAACTAAGCAACGAAAGGTGATGTACATGATTTTTCAAGGGAAAAGAGAATATGTACGTATCTTGCATAAGTAGAGCATGTGTATGTACACGACTGTCAAGAAAAAAACCCACGTATATGTGTCAAAACACAACCATGCTAAGGAGAAGTATAAGAAAATAAGACTCAGAGTGAATAGAGGTTGTCAGACAATCATACGACAAGAAAATCAATATAAATGAGAGCAATCTAAGGAGAAAAACACTCCAAACCCCGAAAAAGAAGATTATTTCCCCAGTATGGTTGCCAATTCTGTTACAAGGAAAATATCGCTATGGCTAGGGGTAAACCACAACATACAGAAACGACTGTAGAAATCAACTCTAATATCAAGTATTCTATATAAACAAATATGATAGAAAGACAAGATAAAGGGCCTACCTTGTCCAAGCATTCGATGAAGTCCATCGTTGAGCACTTGACCCAAATCGATACACCTGCAACTAGTCCTCAACAACCAAGAAATGCAAGCATCTGGTGATAATCTAAAATGTTAGCACATCCAATAGCATAATCCATCAACATTCATAACAAATACGCCCATGGAATAACAATTCAAATATTCCCAAGATATTAATTGGACGAGAAAAGAGTATTTCTATTAAAATGTAATTAGCAAAAGTAAATGAATTACAAACTTCCATGTCGGCACAGTTCGGAACTGAGAGACTAATTTCCTTCCAGTTGGGCGTCCACCACTTCAATCGTCCACCAAAGGTAAGCTCATATAAGAGAGAAAATGAGGTTCTCAATCAAGAAGGGAAGAGCTTGGGGGTTGAACCATGTGTTAAGACTTAAAGGACAAAGGGATGCAGACTCAATGTGAAGTGAATAATTTCTCCAAAGTAATTTTTCTCTCAAAGTTGAATTCTTCTCTTTTCCATAGCTCGGATTTGTCCCATTTGTAGCCTTCAAGTGGAACTAAAGGGTCAAGTCAGAACATTTACAGTATATGGAAGGCCAAGGATCATTGATCTCGTGAAGTGACATGGAAACCCGCCACCATTTTTTAATTTTGGGCACAAATCGCGATGTACGCGGGTTGTAGTGGTGCAACCTGCATATACACATTTTGTAATATAGGTAGGGGATGTATAAAAAAGCATGTTTTTAGATCTGGGATTTTCAAAATGGACTTTAAGTCTACATAGGGAAATGGAAAAAGTCCCTTTGTGCAAGTTTGCATAGGGTGAGGCAAATCTTTCTATAACAACTACACATGCACTTCATTAGAAATCTCATCATGATCAAGTTATTGAAGTGATATTTTTCCCTACAGAAGATCAAGTTGCAGACATTTTCACAAAGTCTCTTACAGAAGCGAAGTTTTCCAAACATAGATCTATGTTAGGAGTTCAGGAATTTTTCATCAAGGGGGGATAGGATCTAATGCCTCCTTCCTTCTCCTATTGTGTCACTATTGTAAATCCTTCAATCCTATCCCGAGTTATTCTTAAGGGGGGATGTTATGATATTTAGACACTTAGGAGTTAGTTAAGATATACTTGGTCTAATGAGTCATTAGGTAAAAGTGTGTTTAGTGTGTTTATTTAGTATGCATTAGTATGCATTTGTAGTTAGGAAATTCGACGGTCACGATATGTTCTCGACATATAGTGATTTGACGGTTCATATTCTCCTCGATCTTAACAGCCATTGATCTGTGGCTTAACACCCGATTGGTCCATGATCTCTATTTAAAGAGAATGGAGGGTCATTTGTCGATGATTGATTGTGAGAAGCTCTCTTGTAAAAATCTCTCTGTAATATTTTTATTTTGCATTAATAAACTTCTCCAAGTGGTCGCGTTGGTTGGGGTCATGGATGTTTCCCCATAGGGGTTTTACCACGTCAAAAAATCGTTGTGTTGATCTTTGATCTAGTTGTGTGAGTGGTTATTGAAGGTGTTTGTCCTCTATTGGAATACATGTGTTGTCGAACACTTGTAACCCAATTCCTCCATTTTTTGTACCTAGAAAGTAATAAGACAAATGACAAATTATATAATCATCCAATCTATATCAGTGCACTAAAGGATGATAGACCAATGTCAATACCCAATGAAAATGAAAGTTCATTTTAAAACATATAACTAATTAAAGTGGAGATATGGTAAATGGTATCTAATTCTATGGTATCTAAGTGGAGTGGGGGAAACACATGTCAACTTATATCAAATTGGTAAATGGTCGGCACAAGTTGTCAAAAATCAACAACAAGAGTATTCTAGGACTAAGGGAGTTCCGAACAATGGTGAATATAATAGCCAAATTTATTTCATATGGCAGAAAGGTGTTTGGTGTGCAAAAATGGATTGCATGTTCATATGGTTTTCTTCATGAAAGGAGGAGGGTTTCCCCCAACCTATAGGTTCAATAGAAGTGGGGCCATGACCTACGAGTGAAGAAAATTCCATGGCTTGGGGAGTGTAGGAAAATGGGGAGAAATGTGATCATTAACATGATAGAGAGCATAAGGAGGTGGAATATGAGTACAAGCAGTGGTTGGGCCAATGAGTAGGGTTGAATTATGTACGAGGGTAGAGGTGTCCCAAATTTTTGGGTGATTACCCCAACTTGATTTCATGTATGATATTATTCCCCTAATGATATGAAATGGATCATTATATAATTTTTCATCTATGTTGGTACTTTATGGGTGGAAAAATTGAAAGAATTGGCTTATAGGGCCTATTTTAGGGGTAAGTCCGAGTGTGGTGATTTGAAGTCTGGAACATTCAAGATCTAATTTGAGATATCAAATGGAACTTTTAAGGGTAAAAAGTTTGTTATATTATCTCACATACCCTTTATGTTATTTTACACACTAAAATATTTCCAACAATGGAAAATCACCTCAATCAGAGTTCGCATGTGAAAGTTATTCCTCCCTCAATTTGACCTACCTTGTTGACACTATGGTACCAAGTGGATGTCACATCAACCCCCATTACTCACACATGTGGAGCTAGTCACGTGTAAACTTTATAGAAGATTCTAAAGGTTCCAAAACCCTAACACTAATTGAGGATTGAGGCATGCAAAAACTCTAACCCTAACCCTAGACAGATATTAGGCTAGTATGTTATGTTAAATACTAGGTTGCTAGGAAGAGAATGGGTTCCATTTATTTGGTATTATTTTTGTTCCATAGTTGAGAAAAACATCTAGGAGTGGAATATTCAATCATAATAGAGTAGGTAAAATATTGTGTAACATTTATTCAGGCGACAATGTCTATGGTAACTCCATAGTGAGTAACCCTTTCTTTGTACCTGCATTTCATAACTAAGAAAAATAAAGTAGAGCATAGGCCTCACCTTATAGATGGATTTTCTCTCATATTGGGCTTCCTAAGTGACATATTGTGTTCATTTGTGTGGATGGTGTGTTCATTTTCTTGTTTATTTCATTTAAGTTTCAATTATTTCCATAATTTTGAGCAGTATGTTAGCAATATTAAATTCCAAGTCTAAGGTATTAAATTGCATAATAAAATATTTTATAATATTTTAAGATACGTTGTGATGAACATTTCTAGTGGAATATCCAAAAAATTGTACAGATCATATTGGTATCATAGTCAGGTCTTCTTTGGGGTTTTGTATGAATTTTCAAGATCCGGGAATTGGCTTAAGAAGGAAGTATTAAAACCCTAGCCATGGTAGATGAGTCTAGACATAACAACCCTCAGGATGAGTTAGAGGAGATATTTTTGAAGCTGGAAGAATAAATCATTGATATCTCTTGTAACATGGCACTCCTCATGTAAGATCTAATGAACAATTTTGGACCTTCTGGGGAGGTTGGTGGCTCTAAATTAGAAGTCATATCGAACAAGAAATAAAGATATAATGAATACCCAAGAAAGGAGCCAGAGAAAGATCAACCAAGTTCCAATGTCATTACTTCTTCAAAATATATGTTTAAAATGGAAGCAAAAGTGGACATCAAACCCTATCAAGACGGGATTGATTTTATTAATTTGAATCATTGGTTACAATTGTTATAAGTTTATTTCAATTTCAATAACATAGTAGAAGAGAAAAACAAAATCATTTTCCCAACTAAAATTAGAGGAACATGCCCTAGCCCGGTGGGAAATCCACAAAAAAACACTTAGGCTTGAGGGTGATCCCCTAACAACTAATCGAGAGGCATTTAAAACCCTCATTAAGTCTAATTTATACTCTATTAGGTATGTAGAAAACCAGTGGATCCGTCGACATTACTTCAAGAAAAGGCAAGGGCAGAGTGTGCAAGAGGATACCACCAAGTTTATAAAAA
>JASDQU010680413.1:11543-24288 GCA_032191745.1 Picea mariana
CGATAGGGAAAATATCAACTTTGTGCTCCTTAAGGATGTCCCCCGTGTCAAAAATTGGTGGAAAACTTACTGGCAGAAAAATTACACAGAGGAGTCTAGAATGTTTGAGGCCAAACCCACTTGAGATTTTTTATGGATATCATTAAGGAATAGTATTACCCTATTGGAAACTATGACGACCAGTGCATGAGATGGACCACACTACGTTAAGAGAGGGGTCAAATAGTGTTGAAGTTCACAAATACCTTTTGTACTTTGTGCACCAAGCTGAGTATCAAAGACTCTAAGAAGAATCTAGTTCTAAAATATTGTGGGGGTCTACATAGGTACATCTAAACATAAATGGAGTTTCTCTAAATTCTTCATTGGGAGTTGCATATCGATATGTTGTCAAAATCTAGTAGAAATTTAAGCAACAAAACAATTAGGAGTTCAGGTTTGCAAATCCGCAACAACCGAAGTATGGTGAGGGTGGCCCTAACTCCTAAAATAGCCAACCTCAAGACAACCAATCCAAGCCACAAGAAAAGAAGGGAAATGGAAAGATAAAGGACACTAGAAAGTGGTGTGACTTCCATAAAGTCCCTTAGCAAAACACTGATGAATGTCGCTCAAAATAGTCATTAGTAGTCGAGCTCAAAGAAAAAAATTGAGCCCCGAATCAGACTCTGAATAAAAAATAAATAAAAAGAAATAGATCATCAATGTAGAACCCAATGTTACTTTTGCGACCATAACAATCCAACTAGAAGAACTAGAATATCATGAGGAGGTGGAGCACCTATTCCATTCACAGATGTGGGTGAAGGGGACCCCTACTGTATTTCATTGTTGATAGCAAAAGACAAAAGAACCTCATCTCAACAGAGGTATTCAAGCAGTTGGATTTGTCGACAACACCACACCCGCATCCATACAACATCGGGTAGCTTCACTAGGGAAGAGATATCTGCGTCATCCAACAGTGTAACCTATCCTATGGCATCAAGCCCTTCAAGGATGAGGTACTATGTGATGTTTCCCCACTATAATTTTGTGATGTTATGTTCGGACAACCATATATGTGGAACTGTCATGTTGTTTATGAGTCTCAACCTCGTAGTGTCATTGTTACTCTAGGGGGTCATATCTACAAGGTACCAGAGATATTTATGACCATTGTCACGGAAAAACAGTGTCACAAAGTAATCTTTCATACTACAAAATTTAGCATCTTTAGGATCCGGTCAGAAGGTGAACAAAAGGACATTGTGACCATACAACCTCGGCCCAAGAAATTTATATCTAGTAGAATTAGGTTGACAAGATTGTAGAAGAGAACAAAGATATTTGTGCTTCACCTACGGGGGTGCCTCCACACTGCCCATTCAAGTGAAGCTATAACATATCACTTTATAATTCTATTGGCCACATCTCTTTTTAGGAATGCTTGGGATTCCAACCATTATCCCCCTTTGATATATCTCTTCATATTTCATCTTCACCGACAGAGTCCTCCCACACTCAAGAATATGATGTATCTATATTGGTTGAACGGATCCAACCCCTCCAACAACAGGTTCATGACAACCTTCAACAAGCTAATGCCAAGTACAAGCAAGACATCTTCTTCAAGAAGCAAGCAACTCGCAAAGGTTCAAATTCAGCAAAAGCTTCCCCATATCCCATAAGAACTTGATGCAATGGGGACCATTTCTTCCTAAGAGGGGAGAAATGATCCAGGTGGATATCGGTGGCCACCCACCTATTCTACTAGCTCAAAACACAATTTTCCACCTTGGCAGTTTTTTATGGTTTTTTGGGTCCCAAACTTTCAAGGTTGTTTTGAGGCCCTAAACGACATTGTTTTGACATATCGGGGCCTAAGAGATAGTCATGGGCTTTGTCTTAGGCCCAGTCAAAATGTTCACTTCTTTTCTAGACCTTTCCAATGAGATATCATGTGCCCCAAACGGAGATCGTATGCAAAATGTACACCCTCGGGAAGTTGCCATATCAACTACCCTCATCGGGGCCCAAAAACCTATTGGTGTTTCATCTCTCAGGGTTAGGGTTTTGTATTTTTATGGTTTTCTCATTTATGATGTATGTTAAATAATCCTTTGGTGCCTCATTGTACACATATTCTTGCGAAAGAGTGTAGCTGTCACATCTCTTCTCATAGATAAGCTGCCACCACTCTAGCGAGTTCATTCACTCTGCATTTTTACAGTTTCTGTACATTTCTCTCAATAATATAAATTGTGTATTATTGTATATTTGTGTTCCTTGAAATATCTATATGTGTTTATTTATTATATACCTGCCTTCATTTCATTCTCAACAAAATCTGTTTCAGTGGAATGAACTCGCTAGAATGTATTTTGTTGAGAACGAAATGAAGGTGGAGATAAAACAAGGAAATACACAAAGATATTGCAAGAAACATAGAGATACAATAATACACAATTTCTATTAAGGAAATAAATGTTCAAAAACTGTAAAAATAGAGAATGAATGAACTTGCTAGAATGGTGGCAGCTTCTCTAAGAAGAGATGTGACGGTGACGCTCATTCGCAAGAATATGTGTACAATGAGGCTCCAAAGTATTTTTTAGCATAAATCATAAATGAGAAAACCCTAACCCCGGGAGATGAAATGCCAAAAGGTTTGTGGGCCCCAATGGGGGTAGTTGATATGTCAACTTCCCGAGGGCGTAACTTTTGCATATGATCTCTATTTGGGGTGCACGATAGCTCATTGGAAAGGTCTAGCCAAGAAGTAAACTTTTTATTAGGCCCAAGCCAGAGCCTATGATGGATGCTTGGGCCCTGATATGTCAAAAAAATGTCGTTTATGCCCTCAAAACAACCCCGGAAGTTTGGGACCCGAAAAACCGTAGAACATTTTCCAAGGTGGAAAATTGCATACTGAGCTAGTGGAATAGGTGGGTGGCCACAAATATCCACTTGGATCATACAAATAGAGATAAATATATGTCATAAGTACATAAAGTCACAACATCTAAACATGAGAGATGGAGAAAAGTATAATGTGTTAAACAAGATTAAAAAAAAATATTGACAATGTTTGAACAATAATATGGTCCTTCAATGCACCGAAAAAAACTTTATCAAGAGGTTTAGTGGGAAATAATTTGCGATAAAAATCCCTTCATGGGTGGATTGTTGTTAAATGGGGAAAGGCGTTTGTCTACCTACAGTGTCTCCACATTCGTACAAGAGGAGTCATTCCAATCCTCTTCGGGAGTTCTATTTCTAGGGAGAATTAGGGATATTCATTTGCAAGTGGGTCCTCCACTTCAACCTCTATCATGAAAGGATTTCCAAAAACCAGTATGGGTAAAATTACACATTTTCCTGGTAGATTTTTGGAAGCCATAAATTCTTTCTATGATTGGAAACAAGATGGGTAGCTTATCAAAGATGAGAAATAGATCCCTCTTGTTAGACAAGGTGTCCATATCAAATATCCATGATCTTGAGCTAAATTTAGATGATAGTCTACCAGAAGGAATAATGATAAGAGTGGGGAAAAGGGAACATTGATATCTATTGGAATATGGCAATGTTCCATTTATAGGTCTCGAGTGCAAAGATCATGGTCATTTGAAAATATTCTATCCAAAATGAAAAGGGGACTCCTCTCTCAAGGAAGACCCCACTCTGGGAGAAAATCAAGGATCTAGTAATTCTCTTCCTCCTCTTCATGTTTTAACAAGATTAAAACTAGAGTAATATTCCATGGATAAAGTTCACGGAAAGGTTTATTCTCCCCCTTAAGAAATCCCCACTCCTATAGAGATGAAAGATTTATCCTCCCTAAATTTAGATTAGTCTCGGTTAGAATTGGAAAGGATATTTAAAAATATAAAAAAGGACCAATTATCTCAATGAGAATGCACACCTCATTGGTTAACTCTCCATCAACCAGAGGAAATAAAATTATGAAGAAAGGGACATGAGTATGGGCACTCTGGTACCCATTCGAGTGAAAAAGGACACATTATCACAAACCTGGCCAACAAAATCACAAACTAATTGGACCAAGGAGGGCCTTATCATGGAGAAGTCGGTCTAGATCTAGTGTGTCTCCTTGAGGAGAGTGAATAATTCTCTAGGATTTTTAGGCATGGGTTATTAGAGATATAAAGCTTACTATGTAATAAATTCACTTTATGACTTTAGAATATGTTAATGTTTGTTTTTTGTGTAAATCAATCCATCCCACATTCATAAGTGGAAATGATTTGCTTAATGAACAATAATATATAATGAGGTAAACTCCTTTGTAATAAGGGCACCAGTTATTCATTGATAATATCATATGATGTTATTGTGAGTATCTTTATTCGAGCTTAGTTATGTGACTCAACCCTATCTAAGGTTTCCTCATTTAGTGATCTAGCTCATTTTGTAATATGGGTCACAAATATAGGACAAGATATTAAACCATTGTCCCTCTCTATCTAGCCCATCCACTAGTAGGGGGACTAGAAATAGCCCTATTCTTGGGATGAGAAACAATCCACCCATGAGGAAGACAAATACCTCAAAGGAGATATCACAAGTGGAGGTGGAAATACAAGAGGGAAGGAAAATCATTATTTACAAGGCACTTAGAGCAACAAAATCCCCTTGCAAGCTTCCAAAATGATTATTCTATCTTGAAGCCCAAGGGTCTTGGGATGAACCCAAAAAACACATTTCTACAAATGTATATTTTTTACTCATAGGAATAAAATAATACTCATACAAGAAACCATGTTCTCGCTAATTTGATGTGGGACATCCCTTTGAAACCCCAAGTTTCATGACTTGACATTTGTGTGCTAAGAAGTTGGAAAACGATCTAGTGGTTTGAAGGTTGGGTGGAAACCCTTTTTCAATTTCATCATTAATTCTATCTCTGATAATGCCATTATTCTTTCTATTTTCTCAAGTGATTCCATTATATGATGAAATTCTTGAATGTATATGGTCCCTCTAGAAAATGATAGGGATTTTGGGACGACTTACAACTCAAGGGATTTATGGAAACTCTAGTTCTTGTACTTGGTAGATATTTAAACGTGATGTTGAATGGAAAGGAGGGATGGATTCCTAGAGAAAGAGAGGACTTGCATGTTGAATACTTCTATAAAAAAAATTAAGAAGCCAATCTAATGAATATTGAGCTTGTGAAACTTGAGTACCCTAGACATGTACAAACAAAAGGTCAAGGGTTGAGTTTATTGGAAAGTGATTAGATTGCTTCTTGGTTAAGGATTCCCTCATGGAATTATCAAAAAGGTAGAGATCGTTGGTGGTAAGAAATGGGGCATCTGGTTATCCCTCTATTTTCATTCAACTGGAAAAGGATAGCAAGAAGCAAGCCTCCTCATTCAAGTTTAATACACATTGGTTGGAATACATAAATTATATGGACTTTGATTAAACAAAATTGGGTAAGTATACTCCTACTAAAAATAATTATTCTATGGCATATTTATAATAAAATATAATTAAAATGAAGGTTCTCTCAAAATAATGGGCATAATGAAGTTTGAAGACTCGGCATCAACACTAGGGGAGGTGGAAAAAAATATAGAGAGCCTGAATGAACATATAAGTATTGAGGGACTTCAAGAAGATACTTGGGATAAACTTAAAGGATTGGAAGGAGACATGCACAAATGACAAGCTTGGAAGGAATCGTGATGGTGGATGAAGAGTCTGCAACTTGACTAGCAGCAGGGGACAAAATTACTACCTTCTTTCACAAACAAGCCACAACTTGGAAATCCTTCAAAACATTTTGAGGATAAAAGATTCAAAATGCAATCTTTGTGAATCTTATGAGACTATTAATTGAGAAAGAGTATCTTTCTTCAAAAACATCTTTACTAAGATTGAGAAGGGTCTAGATGTACTCTCAGTGGCACAAGTGTTTGAGTGTAGGGTGGATGAAGAAGCTAACAAAGATCTTATGAGTTCTGTGACAAAGGAGGAATCCTTGTAGGTGTTAAAATTATTACAAAATGGTAAATCGTATATGGCTTTCTAGTGGAATTATTTAGAGGGTTTTTCAAGGTAATTGGGGACATTATAGGAATTATAAAGGAGTCAAGGGAGAATTGGAAAATGGGAAATTTACTAGGGAATTCATATCTACCTTTATCACCATTATCCCTAAAGAAAATGACACATTGAACTTCAAGAAGTTTCACCTAATCTCTTTCTGCCAGTGTTATACAAATTTATTACAAGAACCATTTTGAGTAGATTGAATCCCATTCTCTTTGATGTTATATCTCAATAACAATACATATTTTTGGAGGGTTGATACAGACAGGATGTTATAGGAACATCTTAGGAAGTATTTCACAATATTAAGACAAAGCATAAAAAGGCCATTATAACCAAAATTGACTTATCAAAGGCTTATGATAAGACAAAATAGATGATATTAAACTTTACATTAATAAAGGTATCCTTTCATTGTCTTTTCATTAAATGGATAGAGGCTTTATTTTCAACCAGGTCCTATGCTTTACTCATCACTAGTGCATCCTCCTCTTTATTTAACCCTTCCCAAGGTCTCAAGAAAGGGTTCCCACTATATGAAATTAATATTTCTTATTGTGATAAAGGACCTAAGTCCACTCATAAATGCTAACTCAGAGACTAATGAGATCAAAGGAGTTAGGATCGCAAATGATATAAAGGTCACACACATTCTATTTGTGGATGGCATCTTGTTATTTGGGTATGGTTTGGTAGGGGAAGGAAAATATTTTGATCAATTGTTGAGTTTGTTTCATTGGGCAACAAGTATGGAAATTAATAGGGATAATTCTGCTACAAGGTTCAATTTGGTCCCCCAATATTAGAAGGAAGTGATTTGGAGGCTCTTACCTTTTACAATGCTTCTTCTTGGAGACAAAACGGTCTATTTAGGTTTTCATCCTTAGCGCAATGACTATTAAGTGGGGTATTGGACTTGGTTAGTAGAGAAGATTAAGAAGAGGATAAATTCATGGGTTCATCATTGTATCTCTATGGCCGGTAGGTTGGTTTTGATTAAGAGTGTCCTTCCTTCTAGCACCATGTATTAGTTCTCATTGGCATCCTTCCTAAAAAAGATTGAAAACAAAACTAGGAAGGTTTGTGTTCTCTTGCCTATGGAGCAAGGAGGATCATGGTTTACCTTTGTCCAAGTGAGAGTACTCATTATCTAATACAAAAAAAATTGGAGGATGGGGTATAAAGTAATTGGTCTCTTTCTCTATTGCACTGAAAACAAAGAGAAGATAGAAATTTATCACAAAAGGTGGATCGTGGTGAGATATTCTAAAGGGTAAATGGACACAAAACCCTATAAAAAGTCATAAGGGAGGGTCTTAAATCTACAAAGGGTTTAGTCTCATCCTTTAGAGTCATCAATAAATACTTATGTTGAGATGTAGGAAATTACTCTGAGGTGCATCTAGGATGGAAATAATGGAATTTGGATAGGAAAAGATCATGATTATGTCATGCCATAAGTACTCAAAATGGATTTGAATATGATAAATTACATTACTCTTGATGATGTTTCCTCGCCACAAGCTCATCCATCTTTAGACCAAACTTGTATGGATGGTGAAGACTTAGGTATAGGAGAGGAAGCAACAACCTATTGGAGGATATTCTAGGGGAAAATGATATAATTTGGGATCAAGTGAAGGAGTAAGGATGATTTTMTTAGATGGGGACCAAGTCTCCCCCTAGGAACATACTCAATAAAGATACAAAACCCTCTATACCCCATTTCTAGTTGATGTTCCAAAGCCTTGGCGGGAATGGGTATGGAAGATTGGGACTCCACCCAAAACTCGGTTGTTCTCATGTTTAGTAGTGAGTAATAAGATATTGACTTTGGACAACTTGCAACGTAGATGATGGGAGGGACCTAGTAGCTGACCTCTATGTGAAGCAAACATTGTATCAATGAAACACCTTTTTATGCATGCCACTTCTTATGGTAATATCATTGTTATGACTTATTCCTATTCCAACCTTAGATGCTTAGATAGATTCCCACGACCATTTGAAACATTCAAAACCAATCATCTCCACTCATTACTCATTGTGTGCCCTTAATTTGAAATCATTTGTTAAAACGTTGTGTAAACTTGGTTGAACTCGCATTCATAACCCGCCACCTTGTTGATTACACCACAAAATCAGTTATTGCAATCACAAGTAAACACTCTTGAGCTAGATAGGTCTCTTATAAGTGTAAGAACCATAACTCAAGAAAAGAGGATAGGAGTTCTCTGACATGGAGTTAAAAATATTGAAGCCAAATACTAGGGAGGGTTATATAAAGATAATGGTAGTATGTGTTGAGCCTTGTGGGGAAGATTTAATAGGCATGCATCCTTGATGTAAGGTGATATTGTAAAAGGCATGATGGAGACAATTTTTAGAGAAATTCACTGGACATATTGAAGATATAACCATGGCATTTTCTCAGAATTTCGACAGCAAATGTGCAAAGGTAGGAAACTTAACCATACAGGTCTCAAAAAATTCATTAGCTTGGATGATAGGGATTCCTCAATCAGGCGAGAAGTGGTTCAAGAATAAATCTATTGATGTTAAATCTCAGACCCCTTTCCTAATAAAAAAAATAGGCAAAAACCCAATTGGGTTGCAGGGGTACCCAAGGCCTGGATTAAAGATCCATGGAAAGACCTAGTCTTTTTAAACAAAACGTACATAACCTGTGAGGGACGCTTTGGTTTGATTTATATTTACCATGTTATAATTTTGTTACATCTTCAGGGAGATAAGTCATTAAACATGCCTTATTATTTGTTTAAATCTCTGAGTAAAATGTCTAAAACCATCCAGAAACATAAGAACGTTGATAAATCTCTTTACCATCATGGCCTTATCAACATTATCGTCAAGAATGAATTGCACAAGTATGGAATTGAATGGGACAAGTTATGAATTGAAAATGGTTTAAAAGGGCAAGAGATCAAAAAGGTCGTTACAAAAAAATTGTTGCAAGTTACTACAGAAATAAGATCAAATAATGCAGCTAACAAAACAATGAACCATATAGATGAATACATATATGATGTACAAGAATCGCTTGGTCTTTCATGGGTGAATAAAGATAGACGAGGGAAGAGTAATGTAGCTGAAAAATATATGGTTCAAACTAGGACAACCGAATCTATGGAAAAAATGTTTCAAGAATAGAAAGAAAAAATGAGGAATTAGAACAAGGTTTGAATAAGCTAGCAAAGAAATACAAGGTTCAAACCTTAGAGTCTAACCCTATATCAACTCTAGAATTGGATAATTCTCATCAAATATTTTATGAGATATTAGAAAGTATGGAGATGATGGATGAAGGATCTCATGCTATCAATTATCAAAAATCTTATCTAGACAAAAATATTAACAAGGATGATTTGCCTGCAACAAAGGAGTGTGAAAAAGAAGATATACCTATAAACACAAACTTTGAAGGAGGCCAGTATTCAATACAAAATGAGCATTTGATCACTTTGTCAACAATCATTGTAACTTCTCAGCTAAGGAAAAAGAGGTACCAAGTTGTAAGATTAAAAAATGAGGTACAAGAGTTGAAAACCATTAGAGAGGGTTATTAAAATGGAGAATGAATCTCAGAGGCTACATGGTTTAAAGATGCTAGATGAAATCGATATTCTAAGAAGTGAAAATGAACAGTTAAAGAAGGACAATGTTTTGTTCACAAGAAATGCATATAAATGGCTCAAACAAAAGAAGATACTAAAGAAAAGAAACCAAAACTTACAAGTCAAAATCCTCATGTGCAGACCAAGGAGACATGTCAATAAGAGGAGAACAAGCAGCAGAACTAAGGATTAAAAAGAAATCAAGAAATTTTAATTTTTTTCAAAGCTCTTCCTCCATGCAGTTTTGTTTATCCTCACATATACCTTATCCCAAGACTTATAAAATTTTGGTGACATGCACACCTCCATCTCTGTCAAAGATCTCTCATTGCAATGATATTTTAAGATAATAAGACAATTGGCAAGAAATCGAGAACATGGGTTTTCGTCCTCGTGTCCATGACATGGTATGTTGCTCACCATTCCAACTGATTCAATCCAAAAATATTCAGTCAACACATTAGCTAAACCAAGTCTGAACATAACCATTTTGTAGCAGCAGGAACACGAATTTTATTTTTTCAAAAATATTTATGTGGAGATTTTGCTCAGATTTGAAATCAAGAATATGAGGCAAGGAAAATAGTTTGTCCTAAATGTATGGAACAATTTTAGAACAGTTAGTTGATACATTCATATTATAAATATTGAAGAATGCAAAGACTCAAAGGAGGAATATTGAAGATCAAGTTCTTTTTGGACAAGTTGTTATTTTTAGTAAGTATTAGTTTAATTTTGAAAAATAGAGTTCGTCTAGCATTTGTGTTGATTTTGCGTTGAAATTAAAGAAGATTATTAATATTTTCATTCATGTTAGATGTTGATGCATCATCTTTCTTTTCAATCGTTATTAATAATATGATAATCACATCATGTTATTCTACTAAAATATCAAGTTTAAGACCTTTTGTTTTCATGAATGATTATTCTTGTGATTTTATGGAGATGATTGCATGTTTTCAAACATGATAAAGCTATGAAAAATATTTTTTTAAAGCTTTTCATTTATTTTTGTTAATATACGTTAGCCAACAGAGACTTACATTGCAGCCAATCAATTTTTTTTAGGTTGTTAATGTAATGATGGAGTTTAGTAACACATTTCAATAAGCTTTTGTCATATAACTTAAAATGTTCAAAGGTTTTATATTATCTCTTTGGTGTATCATTAAGGTGTAGATATTTATGATTTATATYTATTCTTAGAAATAATCATTACTGTATTCAAATTGTTCTTGAAGTAAAGAATTATTTCTAATATTTTGAAAATCTATTATTTTTATCTACACATTTTAGGTTTTTTTTTCAATTTTGAGATAGGAATAGTGTGTTAGTGTTGTTTTCTTTTAAAAACATAAGTTGGTAAAATTTCAAAGTCCAAAGCAATAAAGTCTCTTTTAAAAAAACAAACTATTTTAGTGGCAAACCCAACCTACAATATCGGTTGGAAACTACCATCCCAAATGAAAACCTGCCTAATTGGGTCTCGTGGTCAAGTAGTTGTCCCTTGTTACGTGGTCAAGTAGTTGTCCCTTGTTACGGGAAGGAATTTCTCACCTGTCAACACAACCCCATAGGTGAATAGCACTAGAGAGAAAGAAAGAAAACTATTTTTTTCACATATTTCAATTTATATATTTATAGGTTTACTCAAACTATCAAGTGTAGCTATTGGTTGGATGTGGAATTATACTATACATCCAACAAGTATCTGATCTTGATAATTTTAATAAACCTATCGTGACTTACACTATAAAATAAATGTAAAATGTACTTCAATTTTTAAAAACACATTTTTCATTATTTTTTTCAATTTATCTCATGATAGGTTTATTAAAAATGATTTTTTAAAAATAGAAACACATTTTTCATTTATTTTTCAATGTAAATCATGATAGGTTTATTAAAAGTATCAAGAGAAATTACATGATGGATGCATAATTGGATCCAATATTTACCCATATTTGATACTTTTAATAAGCCTATCATGAGATAAATTGAAAATACATGAAAAAAATTAGTTTTATTTTCCTCCACAATTCGTAACTCCTATTTTTCTTATTTTCCTTTCCCATTTTAGACCACGAATTTCCTTAATGGCTCAAGATCCTAGTAGGGGACATAGGTTTTTGAGCAGTAATGAAGGATAATTTGAACCAATGTGGGCCTAGGATCTTTCTTCTACTTTATGATAACACTAATGGGGGTCATCTCTCTTTTATCCTTGGCTAGGGAGAAGGGTCTTCAAAATCTTGAGGTTTGTGGTGACTCTCAAGTTGTATTGAGATGTCTCAAAGGATCCATGTAGATATGAAACATACATGTCTATGCTAGTATGAATAGGGTGAGAGATCCCTCCTCCATGTTCAACTCAATTACTTATGGTCGCGTCTTCAAAAAATTGAATTATGAGGCAGATACTCTAGCAAACGAAGTAATGGACCTAGTAGATGGTCTCATAGAGGTGATGCTAAAAGGATCTTATGGTTCCAATACCACAGATATCGAAGTGGGAAAAGGGTGAGGTAAATCTTGAGCTCATCACAACAACAACTGTGCCAACAAAGTCGCCGACAAAACAATTAAAAAACAACATTTTTTTTCTTTTTTATATTTTTTATTTAAAGGCTTTTTATGTTTTCTCCACTCAATTTTCCATTTTAATCATTATTTTGTATCTTTTAAAAAAATCATCATTGATTTTTTTAATATTAGTGTATTTTTCACAGTTTTATTAATTTTCAATATTACTCTTTTTAATTAAGAATAAAAAATTATTTATTTTATAGTTCCACGGCCAAAAATAAGTATAATAAAAAAATAATAATTTTATAAAATTTTGAAAATACATTTTTTTCTTAACTATATGGATATAATATATAATATTGTGTCCCTTTTTCTTCTTTTACCCATTTATCTTTGCACACACTGTTCAAAATGACCTTTTGAGTCCAAAAGGTGGGTGTTGTTATTAATTTTGTGCTATTTGAGGGTGCATCTAGACCCAAAAGCATGTTTCTACATCTTTCATATTATTGTTCCAA
>JASDQU010680413.1:49618-67250 GCA_032191745.1 Picea mariana
TTCTGGCGACAGATCAATGGCTTTCCTCATCTCGACGACAGATCAATGGTATATATTGTGGCGAACGTCGGTGGCGGCGAAACGAAATGAACGTTCCCTGACATAAGTTATCCCTAATCGTCGATGCCACAATCACCGATACACTGGGAGTTGGGCTACGAACCAGCCTTCCGACAATGCGAAGTCCCATACTTTAAAATCAATGGTTGTGATCGATCGCCGAGATAGATCCAATGGTGATTGAATCTCGTGACCTTTACAGTGTAATTCTGAGTATTTTGCGGCAGAAGAAATGATGAAAAATATTTCTTTAAGGGCAAGGCGTGATCGATATTTTGGCTGGAAAATCTACAGTTGTTCCATGATATGCTCATAACAGATTCCAGCACGTAAAGGGAGTTTTTTACGATTTTACCGAGGGGAAACCGTTCAAGAATAAAGAAGCGATAAACCATTTCAAGAAGTTGTAAAGGATTTCAAGGAGCAGTTTCAGGGCATGAGCGAAAAGGATAAAAGGCAAAACAGACACCCATTATCAAGGTCAACACTTTGGGGAGTTAGAGCGTTTCTTGTAACCAAAGTTGTTCGACCACAAAGATACCTTAAGCACAGTTAGTTGATAAATGCCGCAGGGAACCAGAGATCAATCTTTGGCATTTAAGTTTTAAAGTGTAATTCCTTCCTTGTAGTGTTTGTGTTCATGTAAAGCATTTCCTCTCATTTTTGTTTTATTGTATTAGATCTAATTTATAAAGGCTCAGACAGCAGATTATCCCTTGTGATCAATGTTACTACATGATGTTTAATTATGATATAAAAGTGATTCCTCTTAATGAATGACCACTTCGTATCAACACTTTGTGCATTTGAGTGAGCATTTGAGTGATATGTAGAGAGTACCTCTTTGAATTTGAATGTATGAAGGTGTTAACTATGTGAAGCATATGTTTATTGATTTGTTTACACTTGTTAGAGTTGTTGAATTCTTGATTGTTCAGCATGCCCTACTCACAATATTCATTCTTAGCAATGCTCTGTATGTTTATTTTGTTCTTTCCTCTAATCCACCATTTCATCTCCCTTTTAAGCTTGATTGTCTGAAACAATCGTGGACAAATGTCTCTAAGAGTTGATCGCATTTGTCATTTGAGCTAAGACTATTTGAGGTCCTAGTTTTCATGAGAGAGAAAGACTTCTCAAATATTGCACAATTATTTTACTGCAAATATGGCCTCAAGATTCATCTAGAGTCTTGGCCCCCGGGGTGTCTCGACATTGTTCCAACATCCTGTAACATCTCGAGGGATAACAGGTCGAGGACGTGAGTACTGGAGATTGTTCTTGATGGAGCACTCTTGGAGGACTGCAATCGCAGGAGTCGATCAGAGAATTAACAAATGGAATGGCACACAGACAAGAGGTTTCTTTCTACAAAAATGAAATTCCCAAGGTAGAAATAATCATGGATTTAGACCAGGCTCTGATACCACTGTCAGGCCAGGTATTGGCAGAAAATATAACACCACACTTGATGATTATTGCATTAGCTTGTAGCTCAATAAATACAAAAAATATGATTGTTGGTCTTCTCCAACACATGACTCTTCCTATCACTTATGGCTCTTCATATATATATTGCAGTTACAAGAACACAATCCCAAGGATTACGTGTCCAAGAGTTCCTATTAGACAAGTCCCCAAGTAGAGATATGCTCATTGCTGAGTTGTAGTGGTTTCATTTAAGACATGGCATATACACATGACTTACCTAGCAAGCATGGCAGTGAATTATCTAGGTGTTTCTCTGGATGGAGATGGACCCATATGTGGCCTTCACATCAACAAATTTGTTGAAATCTTGTATTACATCTTTGTAAAATATTGAGTTGTAAAAACTATAACTATTATATTGACGAGGTAAAATCTATGAAATATTATTTTGTGTTAAAGAGGACCTTTGGAGAATTAAAATCCCATTAACATTTATGTGTCACTATATGTTAGTTCCATGTGACCAATGCAATGTTAGATGTTGTGGTTAGGGGTCAAGTGCATAAACTACCATAAACGCTTGGGTTCCATAAATTATAAAGAGACATCATTTGGGCAAACATTAACCACCCTGCTACGTAGAATTAAATGTTGTGTGACGCTAGGTATGCACCATCGGAATTGAATTGATTCAAATCTAACGGTGCATACCTAACCTCATGCAACATTCAATTCTTCATAACACGGTGGTTAGTGTAACTGCAACATCTAACATTGCATTGGTCATAAGGTACTAACGTATAAAGTGGCACACATAAATATTAATGGGATTTTAATTCTCCAAAGGTCCTCTTTTAACACTAATATTTCATAGATTTTACCTCATCAATATAATAGTTTTAGTTTTTACAACTCAATATTTTACAAAGATGTAATATTTCGACGGTGCATACCCAACCTCACACAGCATACAATGTTGCGCAGCCAAATGGATATTGGTCACCCATCATGTGAAGTTGCATGAGATGATTGCAATGTCACAAATGAAATATATCTTTAATTGTCTCTGTCGTCATCTTTATGAACACATATGCCCTAAACTTCTAGTGTAATAGAGAAACCTTAGACCATGAATCCAAAATTGCGTCTAAAAACTAACACATCAGATTGCAGTGTAATAGACTGGAACATCATTAATGAAAATGGTGGATTACACCACAAAGTCTAAAATTTTGAAGGAAACTAACACATCAAATTGCAATGTAATAGATCACAACGTCATTAATGAAAATATTCGACGCACTTAACCCCTGTGCATCTTTGAATTGTTTCTACGACATAAAAACCTCCATATCTCAATCATCTTCGTGCATACATGGGCCCAAAAAAAATTGTATAATAAGAAAAGTTTTAGAGAATTTTTTGACCACGGACTCTAAAATTGTTGTGCATCTTGGAATTGTTTCTACGACATAAAAACCTCCATATCTCAATCATCTCCGTGCATACATGGGCCCAAAAAAAATTGTATAATAAGAAAATATTTAGAGAATTTTTTGACCACGGACTCTAAAATTGTATAGACAAAAAATGATACATTTTTTGCAGTCTACTACACTAAATGTTTGAATGCATATTAAACAAGCTAAAAGGCACATTTTTATGGGAATGTGCATGCCAGAACACTCAAAAAAGTGGAGTTTATTTAAATATTGAGAAAGCAGCTATCAAAGATGCATTCTACCATACTGATAAGAAAGAACTAAAATATAAGACCTATTTGATCATTTTGTTGGTTCAAGCAGTGAATTTGGAAATAATAACGTATCATTGTCCTCACTAGTATTTTCAAGCATACAAATTTCCAAAATTTATGTAGCATATATATTTAAACAATTATGATCAATATGGTTAGGCACAAATGGGGGAATTTTGGTAGGTGCAAGTTGAGTCAGGGACCAAACCTTTCACAATACCCCATTGATTAAAGAGAATATTTCTGTAATCATCTCAAATTAAACTAATGGCCCATCACAACCCAGCAGGATGGATAACAGACCCATAAATTAACACCATGTTGCAGTCTAATAGACAATGGTATCATTAATGAAAAGTGAGAAGTGCTTAATAACCGTGCATCTTGGAATTGTTTCTACAATATAAAAAACCTCTATCTCCATCATCTTTATGAATGCATGTACTGATTTAGTATAGTAGAAGAACATGGAGAATTTTTTTACCACAAGTCTAAAATTTTGTAGGGAAACAAACGTACCTTTCTGCAGTCTAATACATTGAATGCTTGAATGCAAACTAAAACAAACTAAAGCTGCAGTTTTATGAGAATGTGCATGCCAGAACATTCAACAAAGTGGAGCTTATTCAATATGTCGTATATTTAAATTTTGAGAAAGCACTCAGTAAAGATGGCATTCCAGCAAACTGATAAGGAACTAAAATATAAAACCCATTTGATCATTTTGTTGGTTTAAACAATCAACTTGAGACAATAATGTATCATTGTCGTATTTCCATGTATACAAGTTTCCTAGAATTTATGTGGCCTATATATTTAAACGACTTTATGACCAATGTGGATGAACATGAATGCGCATTTTGGTAAGTGCAAGTTATGAATCAGGTACCACACCTTTCACAATACTCCGCGCATTTTGGTAAGTCCAAGATATGAATCAGGTACCAGTCCTTTCACAACACTCTGTTGATTAAAAGAAATATTTCCATAATCTCTCAAATTAAACTTATGCCTCATCACAGAATGTATAACAGAACCATAAATTAGCACACCAGTTTGCAGTGATGCACCACATCATCACTAATGCAAAAGTTGGATGCACTTAACTACCATGCATCTTGGAATTGTTTCTATGACATAAAAACTCTCATATCTCAATCATATTTATGAATGCATGTACACAATATTTCAAGTATGGTAGAACATTTAGGGAATTTTTTAACCACAGACACTAAAATTGTATAGGGAAACAAAGATACCTTTTTGTGGTCTAAGACACTGAATGTTTGAATGCATATAAAACAACCTAAAATCCATTTTTTTATGAAAATGTGCATGCAAGAACTCTCAACAAAGCAGAGTTTATTTAATATGTCGTATATTTAAATCTTGGAAAAGTAGTTAGTAAACATGGCATTCTAGTATACTGATAAGAAGGAACTACAATATAAGACCCATTTGATCATTTTGTTGGTTGAAGCAATGAACTTCAGAATAATAACGTATCATTGTCCTCACTAGTAATTTTCATGCATACAAATCTTCTAGAATTTATGTAGCCTGTATATTTATGATCAATATGGATATGCACGAATTGGGGCATTTGGTGGGTGCAAGTTATGAGTCAGCCTTCAGGTACACACGTTTCACAATACCCCATTAATTAAAAAGAAGAATCCTGTAATAATCTCAAATTAAACTAATGGCTCATCACAACCCAGCAGGTACAAGTTAGGAGTCCGGTACCACACCTTTCACAATACCCCATTGATTAAAAGGAATATTCTCACAATCATGTCAAATTAAACTAATGGCCCATCACAACCCAGCAGGATGGATAACAGACCCATAAATTAATTATTTGTATAAAGATCACGAGTAGTTAAAACAGTTCAAGAAGCTGAGGCTACTCACACTTCATATAATGGCATTAACAAGGACACTACAAAAATAGACTGTTTATACGATTGGCAGAGCATGTGCAAATATCCAAGTACTCTCAGATTTGGGTTTCTCAATGGAAAACACCAGTTTTGTAATCAATGTAGACAATACTATATTGTAAATACAAATAATACGTTTTGTAATCATTATAGTGAATACTATATAATTACAAGGCATTACATTACAAATGATTTGTTTTGAATTTGCCATTTATCTGGAAATGTGTGCCAATTTGTAAGCCTCAATTTATAGGCAAGCATGAATGTATTTCATAAATTGTACAAGCATGAATGTATTTCACAAATTGTATTAATGACAAGCATGAATGTATTTCATAAATTGTATAACTGACAGTTCCAGATAGCATTTCAATATTTTTTAGCCATGTACCAGTGGAATTAACCATTTTAACAGAAGAGTGTGCATTAAAATGTTTACTTGTACAATAGATGTTTGTTTAGAACACATTTAATGCCTCGTATGCATCTAAAGTCAATGCAACATGCATTTCGGAATCTTTCCTCGAAGGCTTGATAGACTTCACGTAAGATCAATACTGCTCTATTGGTTCTCCTTCATTAAGGGTCAATAGAAAAGCATTCCATATAAATGGAGAACCAAAAAGTAAATAATAATTGACAACATCGGATAATTTGCAACATAGCAGGAAAACAAAAAGCTACATTTGGAAAACATTTGTTGCAATATAAAACCCAATATTTGACTCATGCAGTAAGTGAACTAAGAGAACAAAAAGCTTTTAAACACCTTCAAAAACCAAAGCAACATTTTCCTCTAACAATTGTCTAACTAAAAACACTTAAATTGGAAATCATGTTTCCCTTGCAAACAGAGATATCTCCTTTGTAATACCAATAACATGAATTATGAAATCATGAACACACCTTTAGAAAAAAATTCATCTAAACAAATATGATAAGCTTGCAGACTTATTCACCTGTACCAATTTCTATGTTTAATCAATCATTGGCTCAAAATATGTTATGACCAACTTAACAGGAACCAGCTCTGCTCAGACCTTGATGCATATTCAGGAAATTAAAACAGAAGCTCAGAACCCATATATTACAATATCGTACAGCATTGGTTGGTTTTCTTGGCTTGCTTGTAAAACAGCTGTTTCATGTCCAATTAAAAGAAAGTCTCAGATCTTGGTACTAAACAACTTTGCAACTAACATGCAATGCAGAAAAATATAAAAATGACATAAAAAAAACTTGTTTTCTTGATGCTCATGAACAACTTCTGACAAGGTTTACGGATCTACAAGTTAACTACCTGGGAGGCCATGCTCAGGTCAGAACTCTTCTCTACTAGAGAGTCCAGTCTTTCCCCTCTTGCAAGCACACTGTCAATAGTCTTATGCTGCACCATAAACGTCCACAATTTCAGATACATTTTTAAAAACGTTTCTTGAGAACCAAAATAATTTGGATAAAAGTGCATGTGATGGTCTTTTAAAGAGTCTAAAAATTTAAGCATTAACCAGCAGCACAAAAATTAAATTAACAATGGTACCAAAATAATTGCAAAAAACAATACTCTTCCCTCAGTGTCAAAGAACAAATGCAAGCCAGGGATATAAAAAAATCAGTGTTTTCTGAACTTCTGATGGGACCCATCTTAATACCTTATAATTTCCCCTGAAAGTTTTGTTTTCTAAATATTTAGGTTTGTAACATTCATTTTATCATGTTATCCTCTCAATTGATACATTTCCCTCTCTTTTCTCTATGGAGTCTTCTTGGGTGACTCTTGACATCACTTTCAAACACAGGCATAGAAAGTCAAAGAGCATAACTGGAATAAAAATGATCTCAAAGGACATAGACTGAAAACAAAGTGCCCTTGGAGAGAGAAGAAAGACCCAAACTTTTATACTACATTTTTGCATTTCATACATTTCAGATTTTGGAGTTGCTGCCAAAAATGGAATAAAATTAGATGTTTTTGTATATTATTATGCCTTCTTGAAATGTCTTTGTACAGTACCTCAGAGCTGGGATACAATTCTTGTGACATAATTTATGACAGTAAATGCAAGTGAACAATAGGAAGGATCTGAAGTCCAGAGGTTACAAAAGCCATCCAGAACGCAGATAACAGACCCAAAACACAAAATACTGTGGGCACCATCGTTGGAGAATTTTCGTTAAAATGAAATTACTAAGCACAAACATAGGTCAGTTCTTAAAATCTATTTGATCAGAGGAAAAGATTCCACATGGAAATTTGCAAACTAAAGTTTAGAGATAATCCCTCATTTGCTTCAGCAGCCGGGGGGCAGAAAGAACAACAGCTAACTAAGGATTACTGATTAGGTATATGCTATAGATCTACTCTGATACACCAAACAATGAATAAAAAGAAACCTCAGTTTCAATGACACACTTCACTATTTGAATATTCTCCATAATTCATCTAATCCCTGCCTTTTAATCCATAACACAACAGAGATGTGCAGGCCTCAAAAGCTTTTCAAAATTGTTGTTTTGTTAGTAAAAGGAAGATAGAAACAATAGAAGTTGATGCTCACATATATCAACCACAACAATTGTATCTTAAACAGGTCATGTTCTTCACTAATTTTTCCCAGAAATCTCCATTTTCTATTGCAGGTGAAGTCTTGACAAAACAAGCACGTTCAGATATTACAAGAAACTGTCCCTTATACATCCAAGTTTTAAGCTAGGCATTCCAGAGGCCAGCTTCTACTTCAGATCCAGCATCAGTAGTTCAGTCTACAGATCAGTGTACCTTAACCCCTTCACATTCTTTCCACTCATAGTGACTGCTAATCTAGCAAATGCTAACAAGGACATGAGAAGGTAGCCAAGAAAGAAATCAATGACCTATTTCGTGTTTCTGTCCTTGTCTTTAATTACAAGGTGGAATTGCCATGCGTATGAGGCCCACTTTAGGTGGCAATGCTGTTGAATTCTAGATTAACAATTGAAAAATCACAACTACTGATGACTACCAATAGGACAGGGTTGGCATTTGCAGCACAATATGAATGGACTGCTCACCAAATGGCAGTAAAAAGCACTTTTCAGAATGGGTGGACTGAAGAAGTATACCTGGAACAACTGCATGGATTCGCACAGCTTGGTCAGGATAACTTAGACTGTAAATTGCACATTGCATTGTAGTATTGTACAGACTACCATATGGAAAACTGGTCAAATTTTGTACTGCTGAAGCAAGCACCAAAATCTTGTAACTCACAAATAGATGAACACTTCAGAGACTGGATTCAGGCTGTGCCATAGTTACCATATTTGGATTTGGATTCAATATGATTCGAAGAAAACTGTACTGAAAATTCGACATCGAAAAAATACTGGGGTATATATCTCACTAATATGAAAAGACATGCAGAGTACTCAAAATTTTGATGGTTCAAAACATTACTGACAAGTACAAAAGTATTTCCGGCAGGTTGCAACTGCATACGGTTTTTGGACAGGAAAAGCATATATTTTTGGCATGCTATGTTTTTTTTGCAAATTTATGAATTCCAGACCGACTTACATGGCAAATTCCAATGTGACATGAGGATTTCTTGGTCTAAAAAGGCATTTAGTTTTGGCATGCTAGGTTTTCTTATGAATATCCAAATTCCAAACTGAATTTCATGACTAGTCCCTGCTCATTCCAATTAGGATTCTGATTCAGATTCAGTAAATGATCCCTTAGACAGAATCAAATCTGAATTGGCACAAATAGACAGAATTCAATTTGTAGCTGACTTTCCTTATGGCGAGGGCTGATTCGGCCAAATTCAGCTACTATGAGATGAGCAACTTGGATCCAAACCTTTATGTGAAGATCACTCAGAGGAGATTTACTGCTAACTATTTTACTTCTTGATGATTTGATTTTGACATGTAGCAGTGAAGCAAAAATCAAAGTATTTAAGGATGACCTACTACACACTTTTGAGATGACAGACCTTGGTGTGTCTGTTATCTAGGAATGGAAGTATGGTAGAAATTGGGAGTGATTTTCATCTCTGACAAAGTATGCCAGCAAGTTGAAACCTAATCAAGAAGTTCAAAATCACTGATTGCAAGGAATGTGACTTTTGGCACTAAACTTACTAAAGATGAATCAGGAAAAGTTGTTATCCCAACACTACACAAATGGTAGTAAGTCTTATTTATCTAACCATTACAAGACCCTATATTTCTTATGTAGTTCATGAAGTATAATAGTACATGAAAAAACCAAAAGAAAGTCACTAGAGGACAGAAAAAGAATACAGAGATATGTTAAATATACATTGACTTGGGGATTGGAATTTTCCCAAAGTGATGGTGATTTGCAGTTTGTTGGATTCACAGATTCCGACCAAGCTGGATACACAAATGACAGAAGATGCACATTTGGTTTTGCATTCCATGTTGGTTCAACAATTGTTACTTGGGAGCCGGGGCAGCAAGAAGGGGCGCACAGTTGCTTTGTCTTCAACAGAGGTCAAGTACAAAGGCGTGTTGACTGAAGCATGTAAAGGAGTTTCTCTGAGAAAATTGCTAACAGATATTGGTTTGGTGTAGGCTAAGTCACATGGCTCATGTTCTTGTTTGAATTCAACCACAACGAAATTCAGAAAAAGTAATAGTCAAGGTAAAAAATATGATAAATTCCCCATTATGTTTGACAGAGAAATTAGAATTAACCAAATTTTGTTATAACTTCCTGAAATATGTTTTCTAAAGTTATAAAAATGCATGGTTATTAAATTCACCAATGCTTGAGATTTACTAAATCTCAATTTTTTTTTTAAAATTGTCGAACAAAGTGACTAAGGGCACAAGAGAAACCTTTATTCTTTTTTTGTGATAATCAAGGTGCTATGCATCTAAAGGAAAATGTAGTTCTTCATCAGCGCAATACTCATATTGAAGTTAATATTCACCATTTGAGACAATCACAGGAAGAAGGCCAAATTCAATTGAAGTATTGCAAGACCTCTAAATAGTTAGCAGACATCTTTATCAAAATCAGAAGGAAAGAAAAGTCCGAAAAGTCGAAAGCAAAGCTTAGTATGAATCAAATCTCTTTGTTATTGAGGGGGAGTGTCAGAAAATACTGTTGAAGTTTTACTTATACAGCTAGCAGTTATGGTTCTTCTCTATTATGACAATCATTTAGCACATTAGCTGCATAAATAAGATCACTGAAAGAGAGGCAATCACAGAAACAATAGAGACACAGATTATCCTGGGAAACCCTCATGGGGAAGAAAACCCAGTAAAACTTCCTCAATATAGATAGACCAGAAACAAAGCAGAAAATCCTCCCTTACTCCTTCACTAGGAAAGAGTAGCGCACTACTTAACCAAGAGATACCAAGACACAAACCAAGAACCCTCCTTGACGTCACACTTAGCTGCAGTAGCCGTTCCTCCAGGACTTGTGCACTTCTTCATAGCTGCAGAGCTAGTGTGGTGAGTGTGTTCAAATGAGACACCATCCTCACATATAAATACAAGTTGTGAGGTGGCGCTAGGGTTGTGACTCTTCACTTGGTGGAGCCGACTTCTCCTAGAAGTGGCTAAAACCACTTTACAATTAATAGGGGCTGACTTTACAAATACCACCATACAAAACCAATCCACAAAAGGGGATTTGATCTTATACAAGACCCGACTTGATCAATCCACAAAAGGGGATTTGATCTATACAATAATGACTCAAATATAAGTAGAATATTCTTCAAAGTTACAATAATTCAACAAATATATGGAAAAACTATGCACGCAGATGCAAGTGTATAGTGCAGTGATGACTAGTTAGGCACAGGCGCAGATCAGTCACGCATGGAGTTGTCATGTGCAAGTAGATGTAAAGCGCATATGTTGACACAGTAGTGTATTGGGATTCAAGCAGAGGATGTTGACTTGGATCAGAATATTAGAGCAGTTACAGCGGCAGTCCAAATTGATCACTAACCAAGTCTAATTTGATCATCAGATTTCAGGTAGCCAGCATAACCAACCTCGAAAGCATAAGCCCAAATTCAAGGAACTGTTATGGATAATTGATCAACAAATCAGTTAACTTTGATCACCAAACTATTTGTTTGTTTATAGAACATGCCCTCTCATTGCTTAAGTGAAAGATCATAATGTCAAGTGATGTGGCAAGGTTGTATCAGAGATAAATTTGTTAGAGAAACTTATATTCTGTGAGCCCTAGGATATGAAGTGTGAGTTTCTTGTGAGCATGACAGTTGTTAGTTGTTTGTGCAAGGGCCTTGAGACATAGAATCTAAGATTGGAAACCATTAAAGGTTGATCTGTACATTGATGTAACTCTATAGATCTGGTTGAGTTTGTGTTACTGTTTAATAATTATGTATATTGTTGCTTTATTTAATCCACTGTTACAAGTTCATTTGAAAATATCTTAAGTTACTTGTTGACAATAAAACTCAGTATTAATATTTCCAAGGTATTGTTTGTTGAAGTTTTGTGTGCATTGATGTGATCAGTGTTCTCTCCAATAGAAGCGAGTTGTGTCATATTGGGTTCTCGGGATCCCTTAACATGCAATTGCTATCAGAGCTAACAATAGTAGGGTGTGTTTATCAAAGCATGAAGCATTTGATAAGCCTTTGACTTGAAATGTGGGTGTGCAGAACCCATTAACTACCCAACATGTATTTCTTACATTTGATTTGATGTCAACAAGATTTCCAATTCAATAACAAATTGGACTAGTCAGGTGGCAAATAACCCAGGAATTACTTGTAGATCAGAATGTGACTTGCTGTTAGAATTAGAGAAAGAAACAGAAAGTATACCTTTTTCAAATTTCTGTAAACTAGATCAGCAAGATCATAGTAGATCTTAAATAAAACTCAGAACAGAAATCAATAGGAAGACAGTAGATCTGAAACTTAGATCTGAACCATAGATATCTAAGTAAGCAAATCAATAGATCAAGTTTCTGAGCAAGCAAATCAATAGATCTAAACCATAGGAAACTTTCTGAGTATGCATAACAATAGATCTAACTTTCTGAGTAAGAATAACAATAGATCTAACTTTCTGAGTAAGCAAATTAATAGATCTAAACCTAAACAATAGATAAATCATAAAACTGAAAATACAATTTCAACTTACCTCTGAAGAAGAACTTGACACATAAGTGTGATGATAAGCCTTTGAATATGCTCAGATAAGTCTAGGGCTCATGGATCAACGTCAATGGGTTAGATCTATATCAATGAGAATGAGGACTGGTATGCCACCCTARAGAAAACCCCACACACAAGACAATAAAACCCCAAACTGAAATTCTGGGACCAAACCCTAGTCCCAGCTACTCACAGTGAGAAATCTCAAGGAAAAAGGGTATAACAGTAAATGAGGGACTGGCTGGATGTTCCAGATCTGAACCAAWGGTGGACGGCTGCCTACGGCCCTACGTTGAGGGTCTAGCAATCCAGCAAGGATGCCGCAGCCCTCAAGGTTCCAGTTCTGCTCAAGAAAGGGAGACAGCAACTTCAAGAAGAGGTTCTGCCACCTTAAAAGAGGGCCGGCTGTAGTAGACTAGCAGCAGAGGAGAGGGCGGCAGCTTAAACACTTGGCAACAGCAATCAAATCAACCCTCAACACAGCAACCCTTGACACAGTATAAAGATACCTTGCAGCAGCAAAGAAAAAAAACCTTCAACACAGCAAAACAAATGGACCTGGCAGCAGCAGAGAAAAGAGGTTGATCAAAACTGTCACAAGGAGGCCGCACCACACATAGAGGAACTCAAAGCAATCCGCCACACTTGGAAGAGAAGAGAACAAGTGTATGAAAAGTGAGGGGAGAGGTTTCTATTTATAGTTTTAGGCTAGGGCTAGGTTTATAAAAATATTATTAATATAATAACATATTAATTAATATAAATATTACTTTAATATGTTATATTTAAATATTAATTAATATTTTTATTTTTTATCTTATTAAGCCCTAAAAACAAAAAATGCAAACGTCACTCAAACCCAAACTCAAAAACCAAAGGGGTGAAGAACAAACAATGGGTTAGGAGAGTCAGTGAGGTTTTCTTAGTGGCAACACATGTCCATATAATTCTCAAGGTGACCAATTAACTTTATCATCATTTCATAGGGGTTACATCCCAAAATGTGGTTATGCTCATCTTCATCATCCTGGGACAGAGGAAGGGGATMACACACCAACACATCTTGGTATTACACCAAGATCTACCTGATCAAGGACTAGGTTGCCCCAGAACATATCTGGGGTCTTATCCACCAAGGTACAAGACCAAGGATCAACCCATGCTTTAGGCAYGGGTACCCTAAAACACATCTAGGGGCCCTAGACACTGCTAGGGACTTATATCAACCACCAAGGAACATATCCAAGGATCAATCCAAGCTCAGGGCAAGGATTCCCTATAACATATCCAGGGGCCCTAGAATACATCTAGGGTCTTTACTGCTTGGTCCCAGACCAAGAACCCCAGTCATTTACTGGGGGCCCATACAAGGGTCTTTATGCTTGGTCCCAGACCAAGAACCCCAGTCATCTACTGGGGGGCCACCATACAAGGGTCTTTCTGCTTGGTCCCAGACCAAGATCCCTAGTTATCTACTGGGGGCCCTCACAAGGGTCTTTTGCCATGGCTTTTAACTGCTTGGTCCCAAACCAAGAACCCCAAGAGTGTATTGGGGGCCCTAGTCCACAACTAGGGTCTTATGCCATCCTCCAGGGGAATGGCTCTTGCAGTTGCATTAAATTCAACATTGCCAACAGAGATTCAAACTCAAGAATTAGTTAACTTGGCTCGACAACAAGGTCAAATAGAGTTTCTCAGGAGTACTCAAAAGAGTCACCATTTTTTTCTACTATGCCCAGAGCAAATTGTAAGGCACCTATTTCAATTTGGACAGGTTGTTGAATGTCAAGAAGAGAAAGCACAAGTGCGGTGCAAAATGCATCCATGATTTGTAAGAAAGCTCTTTCAGTCGTTGGCCTCCTCGTGACCCTGTTTTGAGGTACGTAGTAAGCTATTTGAAAGGATGAGCAATAGAAGAAATCTAATGAATGAGTTTTCTAATATATCTATAATATTGGTTGGAATAGGTCAGTGCAATAACACTTTGAATTTCTTAGGATCAAGTTGCAATTGCAGTGTTCCAATAACCAAAATGGAACTATAACTGCAACTAATGAAATAACCAAAAATTGAAAATAAAGAGCTAAAAATGAAGAAAAGAGTGGGGGCACCTGCACACCCAAGGGTGAATTGCACCTGCATATTTAAGTAATGAATGAAAACATCTCCCAATTGAGCACCACTTATTGGTTGAGTGTATTGATAAAATAATATGAGATACATATGAGATGGGGGAACCCCTGTTTGTACCAATCATAAAGCAAAAACCTCATCTTAAGACTTAAGTCACTAATAAAGTCATTAGGCCCATATTATATAAAAGTGATAGTTTCACAAATATAACATTATTATAAAATCATGAGCTTACACACAAAAGGGATTATACACATAGGAGTCTAATACCTACGAAAGATGATGTGGTTAGGTACACAACACATTCCCTAAAAATCAATTACAAATTCAAGGTGAGAAATGGATTCTTAGCAAAAGAAGGCTATCTTAAGTTTTTCCAAGACGTGTTGTAAAAGGAGTTCTAGTACATATCAACGTGTTGGAATGATTCACCAAAAATTCGTGGTAAACAACAACATCACAAATTATGCTACCGCGAACGTACATAAAATACAGTTGAAAAATACCATTGATGATTCTCATAGTAGTTGGAGAATGTGTCAAACCAAATGTGATGACTAGTCATTCAAAGCAATGTTCTGAGCTTCAAAAGGCTCAACATGAACTTGATAGTATCATAAACCAAGACAAATTTTAGTGAAATTTAGTCCTTTGAATTTGATGAATTAGAGAATTGATTCTAGGAAGAGGATACCTACCTTTGGAACTAGTATTGCTCTTCTTTGGAACTAGTAGGGATGGGCACCCGCATAGGTATGTGCTAGGTTAATTTTTACCTTCATTAATTAACTGAGTCAACTCTTTCCAGCTCGACACTCCCTTATCATTGAAGTCCTATAAGGAGGTTGATTAGGGAATCGTAACCCTAGAAAAATCTCAAGTTGAATTGATCTCATTAGAGTAAGAACTTTAGGCTCGTAAAACACATCAAAGTGAGCATTAAAATTATTTTGCATTGGTTGGGTGGAATACTGCTATAATTTTGCTTTTTTCGCTTGTCAAACAATGAAAAGAGAAAACCACTTTGAGGTGGTGTTGACTTTTACAATAACTTTACCTGAAATAAGAGCACTAGTTGATGAAGATTTCATTTAATTTGATGAGTCTTCTTATCTTTGTGCTACTTAAAGTATTGAGGTAGGCGTCATAAATTGCTTGGCAGTCATGTTGATAATGTCTTCCAAGTATGTGGTTGCAACAGTCAACAACACACTTGACACTATATATAAATGTTTCACTGAAAAAAGTGGCATTGCACATTATATCCAAACATGTTATTTGTTCACCCTCATCCATTCAAACTATAGTTTGTCAGATCATTGCACATTTGCAATAGTTTGTGTCAAAAACTATTATTGTTTTGCTTTTTCATTTTTCGAAAAATGCAAAGAGCAAACCACTTTGTAGTCAAGTTTTACAGCTGCTTTACGTAAAATTAGAGCACTATTTGATGAAGATTTCAATTGATAAGTCATGTTATATTTGTGCAACTTATAAAGTATTGTGGTAGGCATCATAAATTACTTGGCAGTCATGTTGATAATGTCTTACAAATATGTGGTTGCAATAGTCAACATGTGTAACAACGAATTTGACACTATATATAATAGTTTCAAAGCCAAAAGTGACAATGCACATTGTATCCAAACATGTTAGTTGTTCACCTTCATCAATCCACAATAGTTTGTGTTGAACACCAATACAATTTTTCTTTTTCATTTTTTGAAAAATGCAAATAGCAAACCACTTTATACTGTTGCCATGTTTTACAGTTGCTTTACCTAAAATTAGAGCACTACTCTAGGAAGATTTCAATTGATAAGTCTAGTTATCTATGTGTAATTTATAACCAGTGTCATAGGCATCATAAATCACTTCGAAATCATGTCGATAAGGCCTTCTAAGGATGAGCTTACAACAGTCAATGACTGTAAAAGCATTCTCAACATCATCTATGAAAACTCAATGCGAAAAGTGACATAATGCCACACTCAACATTGTCTATAAACATTCAAAGCCAAAAGTAGCATTGCACATTCTATCCACATGTCTTAGTTGTTAACCAAATTTCATCTATCTAAGATTGTAAGGCATGGGGAGAGGCTCTATGGACAACTTAAGGGTTTTACTATTGTCTCTAAGATAAGCTTCTTCACGTCACCCTTGACTATGATGCATTGAACTAATCAGCTTCTTCACATCACCCTTGACTATGATGCATTGAGCTAATCTATCTTTGACTTGAAAATTCTATGTTAAAACAAATTCTTTATACACAGGGTTACCATCAGCATTAACTACAAGTTAGAAACGCTAAGATTATAAAGCACTATGGACTAATATTTTTTCTTCTTCTTCTTGTCCCACCATTAATGATCAAGCATTCTCTGCATTATGTTTGGCACTAATCATCTGAATGACAGTGACTTTTATGATAATTACAAAACATTCTTGGACCCCTACCATTTGAGCTATGTTATGTACCTAACCCTTATTTATATTATTATATCTGTTACTATCCTAATAATATATCATCTTCTATCCTCTTCTCTCATTCTTCTACTTAGGGCTCCCTGATGATCAGGGGACACTCACTTTACTTCGAGGCACGTTAGCCTAGAGGGATAGTATGAGAATAACTAACCCTCTCTAATGTTGTGTATTGCTCTGTTATAATTGCAAGGTTTGCCCTCTGGAAGTGACATCTTAATAATATCCATTCATTATTTTGCATATTCTAGAGGGAATTGTGGTATTTAATGTTTATTATGTTGTTTTGGGTAATTTGTAACATAACAAGTTACCCTTCAGTGCCAAATCAATAACTTTTAATGGGGATATCCAACTTCAATGTTGCCTGATTTTTTGGAAAGAAAAGATCTAAAGATATCTTATAAAAATTTCAATAGACTTGACAGGGAAATCTAGGAGATACAGTCCACAAATCAAGGATCAGTCCAGTCCTAAAGAATTACCAAAAATAGTAAGGTACAGTAAATCTAAGTTGTACAAAACATATAAATGTATACGGGTTTCGAAAATAGAAACGCCTAGAAATGTGACCCCCCAAAAATGGGTATGTCAGAGGGAACATGGTATATAAAAAATACAAAAATTTAAAAAACATATATATATATATA
>JASDQU010680415.1:25745-43671 GCA_032191745.1 Picea mariana
GTGCATGAATTAAATTATGGAAATTTAATTCTATAGGATAGAAAAATATTTGGGAATTATTTTTATTTCAAATATATTATTCCCAAATGTTTAATGAGAATATGGATAAATGCAATTATATTTGAAATATTATGAGTGACATTTCAAAGAGAACGTGGCAGAGGAAGGAGCTGGAGCGTTAGAGGAATCTACAGGGATCATGAAAAGTTTTTTCTGAAAACTATCATTTGTAATCATTGTAGAAGCTGAAACGTTTCATTTCAGTTATTGTAACCGGTTGCACAATAAAGGAGCTCAAATTGTATAAGTGTTAGAGGTCTTGAGTGTATTAATGATGGGGAAAAAGTGCAAGGGAACAATTCTGGTGGTTCTGGACTCTATTGTAATTTTTCTGGGACTGAATTAAATACATATGCAGAAGCATTTTGAACTGTTTATGAAAATATTATAATGGCTATGATATGAGTTTTGTCTTCCCTCATTGTATGTATTTCCTATGTTTCTTTAATTCCATTTACACTATCTTCTATTTAAATTGGAGAGTTAAAGGCCCATAATTTGTCTTGTGACACTCTCAGCTTAAGAAATTTAAACTATGTATGTTTCTTCTTAGCTAATTCAGATTTAATTTCCGCAATCCTCTGATGCAGTTATTTGTTTCCTCTTTCCTCTTACCACTCTGATTTAATTTAAGTTACAACTCAGAATCATCGCCTCATTTAGCCTTTATCCTATGGAGAGTTCTATCAGCTGATCATTGTTTTCATTCAATTTCAAAATTTTGACTCCATAGCCCTGTGTGTCCCTCCTCTTCCTTGCCAACAACTTTATTAAAAACCCCCAAAACAAGGCAAATCTAGCCACTGATTTCCAAATAAATATCAAGTGACACAAGAGATCCCTCTATGAGTTGAGAAGGCTAGTGCCTTAGCTTTAAAGCTGGTTAAAACAGTTACCTATGTCATTTGTCTATTCAGCCGAAAAAAATTTACAGAGTGCTAACATTTTGGCGCCGCTGTTGGGGAAGAAATTGAAAACTTTTCCCTACGAAGAACGACATGGTTGAGTTCTAAGGTCTAAGAGCAACAGAGACTTAGGCACATCTTCCCTGTATTCCTACTTTGGCGGCTCCACACATCAAAAAATCAGTTTGAAGGTGATTCCACTGGTAGAAGAATCCATAAATTTAAATTTTCATTAGAAACTCCATTCTCAATGCAAAATCCAACTTCCAAAACATCATTGGAGACTCCATTTTCTGAAGATGAGTTCAATATATGCAAGGTATGCTCCAATGAATCGATCTCATATTCCTGGCTTTCCAAATTGTATTCCTCAAATAAATTGGCAAAAATATTTTCCTAAATTTGAAGATGGGAAAGGAAATGATGTTGCCTTGCACTTGATTAGATTTCACATGCACATATGTAAGTTGAGGGTTGAATTTCATGAGGAATGTTTGATGAAAATGTTTATGGATAATTTAGAGGGGAGGGAAAGATTATGGTGTGAAGGTTTAAAAGTAGGCAGCTTATACACTCTTAAAGATTCTATATAACATTATTTAAGCATTATGGAGAATCTATACTTCATCCTTGGTGTTTGAAGATTGTTCTGAGTTTTGTGAACATTTCATCAAGTACCTTGAATATTTTTTTGGTGATGAAGGGTGTATGAATGATGAAAGCATTGAAGCCATTTATGAATATTCATTCCAACAAATAGTATCCCCTCCTTTGGTTGAAGGTGAAGCTGATCAAGAAATTGTTGTTGAAAGTCATTTTCCTTCCCCTGAACTTGATGAAGATTTTCAGCAAGACAAAGTGTTTCAAGGTTGTATTTCTCCCCCTATGAATGATATGGTTGTTCAAATTCTAAGTGGCCTAGACATGGATGAGGATTCTGAAACTTCATCTATGGAATCTTTCAGTAATGAACAAATAAATGACATATAGTTTCAGGAAAGAAACAAAACAACATATGCCATTTTTCAATCAGAAATACAGAAAGATATTGAAGAGGCAAAGGTTTTTTTTTATTAATTTGAAAACCATGGTTTTGAAAATGCATCCATGGGAACTCTAGACAGTGAAATAGTTCATGATGTTATATTTTCACATTTGCAAGAAGATTATGAGAATGATATTATTTCCATTCGTTCATTTGAAATTCAAAATGATAGTCCTCAAACAAATTTCTAGAAGTTTAATGAAACCAAATCCGAATTGTTTGATGGACAAGAAGATGCACATAATATGGCTATCACATTTGAATATGTTCAAGAATGTATGAATATTTTTTTTGATATGCATGAAAGAGTAGACAAACCCAATGCTACCATTTCATTTGAAAATGTTCTCAGAACTAAAGAAATAGAGAAAGAGCAACAAACACTTATGAAAGAGGCTTGTCTTTCTATTTTTTCTCATCAAGAAGAAATGTTTTTTCATGGTTTTCAAGATCCTATGGCCATCCTATTACAGTATTTTGTGAAGGAGGAGGTTGTTTCATTCATAAGATCAAGTTTTGGATTCAACTTTTGTTTTTAGCTGCCATATTTTACATTTGTCTGCTTTCTTAGGAAAGATGTGAGTGGAGAAAAATCGGGAAGCGAATTGCTTGATTGGTTGCATTGGCACTTTAACATCACTTGATTGAGTATTCATCTCAGCAGTGTTAGAGTAGATACGAGTGTGTGAATAATATTGTTGGTCAAACATTTTTTAGTTTGGATTTCTAGTAGTATGTACAATATGATTTTAGCAGTGTATTCAGTGTTCAGTATCCAGTTGAGAGAAGTGTGCAGAGTTTGGTTTTCAACAGACACTAGTGACAAGACAGAGCAGGGTACACACACATGTTTCAGGAGTAGCCCAATGGATTAGGCATCGGATCTATGAGTTCTTTGATACCTCATAGGGAGGATAACATCCCCAGTTGGAGCCAATGTTATCACCATAACAATTTTCAGTTCAGTATCCAAATTTTGGAAATTTAGTGAAATGCTATATCATTGTGGAAGTATGATAGTTTGGGGGACTAAGTTATATCCGGTGGCATATAGACAAATGTAGTGGAGTCAAAAAAGGTATAAATCGACAGACCGTCGATCTTGAAGAAGCACAGATCAATGGCTAAGGCACATATCGAAGAATGAAGCAGCATGGAAGATAATTATTCGAAGGCGGGCTGGGGAAGCCATTATGGATTCCTTCGTGGACGCGTGGCGACACCAGAGGTACATCGGGGAGAAAAGAGGTCTACTCAAAACCATTTTTTCCAACCCTTGATATTAGAAGTTGATGTTGTTATCACCTGCTGATTTGCATTTTATTTTTCCAAAGCATCTCGTCCTTGTGTTATTTTTCCACTCAGATTTTCTAACTTTTTCACTAGCTTCGTCAAGCTCCCATCACCTAAATCCTTCACCCAGTGCAATCATCCAAAACAATCATGTACTCCATGAGTCAAAATATGGCAAATATCCCAAGCTTTTACCTAGCCTTGATTCTTATCTAAATCCCTTAGTTCCATCACTTCATTCATTTTTACCCTTATTTTCATATTCTCGTTGAAAATAAAAAAATATGCCTTTTATTAAGCACCCTTATCCTATCCACAAAGTCATGTGTTAAGCCTCATATTCCCAAATTCCTTTGAAAATAGAAAAAAGGTTTTTTTTTTTTTATTATTAATATAAATATTTTTATATTTATATTAATATTTAATCCATTATTTAATTTATGAAATCACGTCAAATCATGGGCAAAAATCTCAATTTATAATGTGGAAAAGTCAAAGGTTCGATGGAGGGTGCACATACATATGGGGGATTAAAGTAACAAGGAGGTTAATTATGTGAAGGCAGACCGGGGAAAACTACCGTGGTTTATTTGGTGGACACATGGTTTTACGTGAAGCAAATCGGAGGTAAAAGCAGTTTTTATTAAACCACTTTAGCCCAAGCCCGATACAAGAAATGCAAACATTTATCATATGTTTTATGTGTGGCATTTTTCCAGGATTGCATTTCAATAATGATTATGGAATTTCTAATAAATGAGATTCCTCCTCACGATGAAAGGGTTTTACAGAGGTAAGATTTAAATTTTACAAATCAAGGAGACTAATGTTTATTTCCATGGAAAATAATTTTTATCCAAAGGTTTTACAGAAGTAAAAGAAGAAGATAAAAGGTATTTTACCAAAGATGGTAAATTGGAAAAAACACATAGTAAATGTTTTTCCACAGTGAAACGATAAATTGGAAAAACATTACATAGTAAATGTTTTTCACAGTGAAACCGTAAATTGAAAAAGCATTACACAATAAATGTTTTTCATAGGGAAATGGTAAAAGTAAATGTTTTTACAATGAGATGGTGAATTGGGAAAACAAGACATGGTCTTAAAAACCACGGGCATGAATTAAATTATGCAAATTTAATTCTACATGATAGAAAAATATTTGGGAATTATTTTTATTTCAAATATATTATTCCCAAATGTTTAATGAGAATATGGATGAATGCAATTATATTTGAAATATTATGAGTGACATTTCAAAGAGAACGTGGTAGAGGAAGGAGTTGGAGCGTCAGAGGAATCTACAGGGATCATGAAACATTTTTTCTGAAAACTGTCATTTTTAATCATTGTAGAAGCTTAAACGTTTCATTTTAGTTATTGTAACCGGGTGCACACTAAAGGAACTCGAATTGTATAAGTGTTAGAGGTCCTGAGTGTATTAATGATGGGGCATAAGTCCAAGGGCACAATTTTGGTCGTTCTGGACTCTATTGTAATTTTTCTAGGACTGAATTGAATACATATGCAGAAGCATTTTGAACTCTTTATAAAAAGATTCTAATGGCTATGATATGCGTTTTGTCTTCCCTCATTGTATGTATTTCCTGTGTTTCTTTAATTCCATTTACACCATCTTCTGTTTAAATTGGAGAGTTAAAGGCCCATAATTCATCTTGTGATGCTCTCGTCTTAAGAAATTTAAACTGTGTATTTTCTTCTTAGCTAATTCGGATTTCATTTTCGTAATGCTCTGATGCAGTTATTTCTTTCCTCTTTCCTCTTACCACTCTGATTTATTTTAAGTTACAACTCGAATTCATCGCCTCATTTATACTTTATCCTATGGAGAGTTCTCTCGACTGATCATTGTTTTCATTCAATTTCAGAATTTTGACTCCATAGCCCTGTGTGTCCCTCCTCTTCCTTGCCAACAACTTTATTAAAAACCCCCAAAACAAACCAAATCTAGCCACCGATTTCCAAATAAATATCAAGTGACATGAGAGAGCCCTCTTTGAGTTGAGCAGGCTAGTGCCTTAGCTCTAAATCTGGTTGAAACAGTTACCTCTGTCATTTGTCTATTCAACCAGACAAAATTTACAGAGTGCTAACACTATCCACCACCACAAATATTGAATCAAATCCTATTTGCATTCTTGGAAATCCCAACACAAAATCCATGGTTATTACATCCGAAGGCCTCTCTGGTATTGGCAATGGTTGATGCAATCCAATGTTCTATATTTTTCCTTTTGCATGTTGGCAGATTCTACATCTGTTCACAAACTTTATCACTTCTGTTCTAATACCTGGCAAATAGTATGAACTGCTCAAATATGAAAATGTTTTATCATGGTCGAAATTTCCATCCAATCCTCCACTATGATTTTCCTTCAAAAGGTTATCCCTCATTGAGCATTTTGGTATGCACAATTGATTTCCTTTGAAAAACAATCCCTCTTGAATCATATACTCTATCCACTGGCTTTTGTCTCCCAGCAGAGGATTTTCACATGCTTCGTATGCTTCCTTGAAATTTGGATCACCACAATACATATCCTTAAGGTGTTCAAACCCCAAGGTCTTCACTTGAAATTCCCGTAGAATCAAACATCTCATGCTTAATTCATCAACAAATTTGTTATCCTTCCCAGTAATATGTTTTATGAAAAAAGTAAAATTATGCATAAACTTGACCCATTTTGCATGCCTTTGATTCAATTTTTCTTGTCTGGCTATGAATTGTAAAGCCTGGTTATCGCTATACAAGAAAAATTCTTGTGGGACAAGGTAATGTATCCATTTCTTCAAGGCTTGTATTATGGCATAAAACTCCTTATTGTATGTGGAGTATTTTCTCTTAGTCTCATTAAGATTCTCACTGAAATAGGAAACAAGTCTATTATCCTGGCTCAAAACTGCTTAAATTGCAACTCCACTTGCATCACATCTCACCTGAAATGTATTTTCAAAATTTGTCAAGACAAGAGTTGGTCATTCTATTATTTTCTCCTTTAGTATATTGAAGCTCCTCTTAGCCTCCTCTGTCCATTTAAAATACTTGTGCTTCTTCTTCACTGTATCCATCATTGGTGCACAAATTCTGCTAAAGTCTTTGATTAACTTCCTATAGAAGCTTTATAATCCATAGAATCTCCTTACCTCAAACATACTCTTTGGTAACGACCATTCCTTGATTTCTTTCACCTTCTCTGGATCCATCTTCAGTTCATTTGAAGATATCACAAAACCCAAGTAAATGAGTTATGTCTTCATAAAAGAGGACTTCTTCAGATTTATCAATAGCTTCTCCTGATGTAGTCTCCTCATCACTAGTGTCAGGTGTCTCAAATGCTCTTCTTTAGTCATGCTAAATATAAGTATATCATCCCGATACACAAGTGCAAAATTGCCAATGAAATCTTTTAGTATTTCATTCATCAACCTCATAAAAGCACTCAGGGAATTTGTTAAGACAAATGGCATAACAAGCCACTCATACAAACCTTGATTTGTCTTAAAGGTTGTCTTCCACTCATCACCTTCTCTCATTCTAATCTGGTGATATCCACTTTTCAAATCTATTTTAAAAAATAAATTTGATCCACTTAAACAATCCATTAAATAATCCATTCTTGGCAAAGGAAATCTACTCCTAATGATTATCTTGTTAATGTCTCTTGAGTCTGTACACAATATCCATCCTCCATCCTTCTTTGGACTCAACACAGTTGGTACTGTGCATGGAATCAAGCTCTCTCTGACCAAACTGTTGTCTAACAATTCCTGGACTTGGTTCTTCACTTCATCATTCTCTCAAGGTGTCAATCTATATGATGCTTTGTTTGGAAAACTTACTCTTGGTATCAAGTCAATATTGTGGCTAATACTTTTGATGGGTGGCAATGAGTTAGGTAGATCATCCACCACTATGTCATCAAAATTATCCAACAATTCTTGAAATTCTTCAGGAAAATCATCCATCGAAGTACTTGTAAGGATAAATCTGGGTTTACTCACCACAACAAAATGCATCTCCTGTTCTTTCTTGACTTCTTTCAGGAGTTTCTTCCCACTCATGAGAAGTATGCTTGTGCTGACTTCCTCTTTCACTTTCTTCACCTCTATTGGAAAAAACATGTGTGTTCTACCATTCTTCTCCAAGGTATATGTATTCTTCCTCCCATCATGAATGAAATATTTCTCTCTTTGTCTAGTTACGATGTTCAATCTGTAGAACTCCTCTGTGTACTCCTTAACTATCATACCCTTTTGTCTTAGGTTCTACAACTTCCTAAACAGATTGATATGATAATCTTTGGGCATGAACTTAGCCTTCAGTTTGGCTACAATTCTATCCCAATTCTCTATCTTCTTTTTTCCTTTGCTTCTCCTCTCATCCTGCAATTCATCCCACCACAGTGTTGCATGTCCTTTCAGCCCGGTGACAACATGTTTCACCCTTTTCTCTTCATCGACATCTTCATCGTCGAAATGTTTGTCCATGCATCTTATCCAATCCAACATCTCTTCAAAATATAAATTGCCTTCGTACATTGGGACCTCTATCTTGGCTCTGGATCCTAATATAAAAACTGATCTCAGTAAGCATTCTTCGACAACATCCTCTCTTACAGCTTCCTCGACTTATACTTCTTCACTATCTGCATCGTTGATGTCTCCAACATCAGGTGCTCATCTTTGTGCTGCCTCCATCGCCTCTAATATTGCATGAAGCTATCACATTTCCCTTTCTACAATCCGATTGGATAAAGGTGTTTCCACTCATCTCCTCGGTGGCACTGTGTTTACTCTATGTCATGCACAGAGTACAACTTCGAGTTCTTTTGTCTCTTCTCCTTTACCTGTTGTCTGCAAGCAAACATTCAGCTCTGATACCACTTGGTGCAGACCCCCCTTCTCTGCTAAGGGCTGCGCAACTTCCCGATCAAGATATTTGATTCTGGAGTCGCACGACTCTCTGAAAAATTATTGGTCTTGTTTTGTATTAAACACAGGTCCTCTCGGCTCCCTCCGTAGGCTTCACGACTTCACGATACTCGTGACCTTCCCTTTCGCATTTTGTGAAATATCAGAGTTGGTGTTAGCCCCATTTCTCTCAGCTCCTCCTCAGATGTGACCTTTGACGATGACCTCATGCCTACATGCAATTGTCTGCACACTCAAGAGTGGTTTGGGGTCAAACTTCTTTTCTCCCCACAATTCACCCTTAGCCTCCATGTGTCTTTTCTCTAAAACCATGGTCTCGATTGCAGCCTGCCCTCAATCTTGTAAAGATCAAGCACTTTCTATCCCCAAAATGTGAGATGACTGTCGATCTCATGATCTTGATGGTGTTGACTGAACTGATGGTTCATATCGGCCCTTTCCCAATCCATGGACCATATCTGCCCCTCCTAAATTAATGGATGTGATCTATTCGCGATTTCGAACTTCAGGGTCTTGAAATCTCAAACCCTGCTTTCTTCCGTACTTCAATCCTCTGGAGCCGATGATGTGCAGACACCTGTCCTGCTCAATCAATGGTCCTGCTTCCACTTTAGGTGTTTTAACTTTCAACTTAGATTAACGGTCTTGTGACCCTCTTCTCGATCAATAGTCGAGATCTCCTCCAGTATTCAGACTTTGGATATTTCAAATCTCAAACTTCACCCTTTCTCCAATGAATTTTATCTAAAGTTTATAATCCATCGACACATGTCCTCCTTGGATCAATGACTACGATCACTTCATGTCTCCGAACTTTTTAATTCTTAACTCTCAACTTTTCTCTCTCCTTGAAGTATGTAAAATTCTATCGCATCTCTACTTGTTCTGACGATTGAGGATTTCTTCGGGTCTTTACCTAAATTCCAAAGATTTGCTCCACATCTCCCCTATTTATGACGACTATGAATTACTTTGGTTCTATACCTGAAGCTGACAGATCTACACCATGTCTCCCTTGATCTGACGGTCAAGAATTTCTTCAGGTGTTTACCCGGAACTCCAATATCTATGCCATGTCTCCCCTAATCTCCGACGGCTCAGATTCACTTTGGGTGATTCGATGCCTAAATTTTTTTTCGGATGATCTGACGGCTCGTATCTACTTCAACTGATTGAATGATTGAGATTTAATTTGAATTTCCAGTCTTCGGGCTTCGTAAATCTCAAGTCTCAAAATTGACTCCTCCTGAAGTCACGGTATCTGATGACTTAGATTCACCTTGGCGATCCAATGCTTGAAGTTTACTTCGGACGATCCAATAGCTCAAATTTGATTTGGCTAATCGAATGATTGAGGTTAACTTCGGATTTCCGGCTCTTCGGGCTTCAGAATTCTTAGTTCTCAAATCTTGGTGATTTCTCTCTCATGAGTGTGCGAAGCTCTAAGGCTCGTGCACCTTGCTCCAATCAGACGGTTGTTGATCTCTGGCACTGTGATAAAGTGACCACCATTGCTCCTCCTCCTGAGCTTCTGATCTCTTCTAACTTAGAATATATTTCTTCAAAGGCCTCTACCTTTGAACCTCCTACGAGTCCATATCTCAGACCTCGACTATGCTTATGAGAAGTGTTGTCCCTCTTGAGCTGGGCCTTCGTGAAGGTTTTGACTTCCCGCAGACTCCTTGCGTTTCGAGGATTTTGGATAACTCAGATCTGAAGGATTTATTGAAAATAAATTCTTCTCACCCTCTTGGCATTCTCCTTTTGCTCGATGCACACCTTGCAACCGATTCTTATGTAAGGTTTGAGTTCTTGTGGAGGACTGTGAACACCTTGCAGCAGTCACTTTGCACTCGTTGCAAAGGGGAAGTTTCGTGCTATCTCTTTTGAGCTTCAAAACCAAAACAGATCCTGTCAACACACTCCTTGCGTTCTGTGTGTACACCTTGCACTGATTCGATAGAAGAGAAACAATTGAAACTTATACTAACATTCACAGTTCCATCTACTCGTAAAAAAATTCATTCATTCATGAGAACACAATAACATGGAATCACAAACAATGTCCACACCATGCATTGGGTCAATTTTCCTCTGTTATCTTCATTAAAAAGTAAAAATGGCTACAACTATAATCAAAACAACAACTAAAACTCAAAAATCTCCTACTAACTTGCAACAACCTCATTTGGGTGTACAAAACCTTTATTTATCTCAGAGGGTCCTTTGGGTTCCCCCCGACTTCTTGTCTACTCCAAAACTTAACTTAACGACTATCTTGGTTCAGTCACATTCCAGAGTAGGAGTGGAAATTCCAACTTCATTCATGATCGTTCAAGCATGATTCAAAATATTTTCCAGCGCTGAGTTCAGGCGTGCTTCAAAATATTCACCGTAACTACCAGCGTTGAGATTCCAAAAATATTACCAGGCACTGAGTGGTCTTGCTCCGTGTGCTCTCTAACAATGCTTCTGCATCAGCGCTTCTCTATTGGAGGTTTCCCCCTCAAAGAGGCAAGTGAACATTGTTTCCTATCAATAAAAGTATTATTCTGGTGTTGTGGTTTCATATATTTTGTTGTTCTATTGTTATTCTCTGCAATATTTATATTTTAGGCTATTATAATAGATTTGGTACCTTACATCCTCTACCCATTTAGTTAAGTACTCGACTACCATGATTATATATTTTTCCCCAGATATTTTTCCTCTTCTTGGGAATGGACTGATAAAATAAATAGCTCAAATTTCAAATGGTAAATTGAGGTTTACCAAATGCAATGGAATTTCATTCTTCCATAATGGTCGGCCTATTCTCTGACACTTATTCCACAATGGAATTTCATTATTCCATAATGGGTAGCCTATTCATTTATTTATCTGTTCTTGACAATATTTTTGTAAATTCGGCCACAAGAGATTGGATTGGAGGATTTTTATGGATGTCGTGTTGGCTTGGAAGTGACCTCCGGCTGGGCCTACGTTTGCTTCATTAATCATGTCCTCTCATTCATGCTCTAATGAAAATATTCACAAGATATTATCAATCCCTAGATTGTAAATATAGTTGTTCATGAGAGTGAATGGTGTTTCTTTCATTCCTAGTATCTTCTTTTAATGTATGGGAGATTTTTAGGTGCCTCCCCTTCTTCTAAAAAAATTGCAATTTCTTCTAGTTCTTTGGGAGCTTCTTCGATCTTGAATAAATTCACATCTGGTAAGTCACCATGTATGCGAGTTGGGTCTTATCCTATATCAAGTTGGGATAGATGATCTATGCCAACATTCTAGTAGCCAATGAAATATTTCTCCTTAATGGACTGGTTTATTTACTAGATATTCTAATGGTTGATGGTCTATGGAAAATACAAATGGTTTTGCTAGTAAATAGTGTCAAAATATTTGAAGGGAAAAAATAATTGATAGCACTTCATGGTCCGTCGTTGAGTAGTTTATTTTTTATTTATTTAATTTTTGACTCGCATATGCATTTGGGTGGTCGACCATGTCATCATATGGTTGGGCTAATACTGATCTGAAAACAATGTTAGATGCATCCACATGGACATGGAATTTCCTTGACCAATATGGAAATCTTAGAATGAGTGCTTCTACCAATTTTCGTTTAATAACTCAAAAGATTTATGAAATTCCTTGCTCCAATGGAACTCAACTTCTTTTTTTAATAGCTTGCTAATTGGAAAATTTATATTGGAGTAGTGTCAGATGAACTTTCTATACTACCCGGTGTACCTCATGAATATTTTGATTTGCTTCTAGTTAATTGGTGGTTTCAAGTTGAGAATAACCTTGATATTGGCCATGTTGACTTTAATTCCATCCTTGCATACAATGTGGGCCAACATAATTCCTATAGGTGTGGAAAAGATGCATTTTTTAATGTTAAGAGACAAGTGAATTTGTTTGCATATATCCAACATCATTCTTCTCCATTGGATGTGGTATTTCAGTGGTCTATAGATGGTACAATCATCAAATTACAAAACCATTTTTTTGTAAATATATTGTTGGAAGGCCTTGACCATTATCTTGGAGAAGACTATTGGGGTATTTTTTAGGCTGAAAGGCATTACAATGTATGGAAATGACCCAAACTCAGAAAAAATGTGGTTTTTTTATGATCTTCTTTTGCAATAGGTACCTAATTGTAGTTGAAGAAGCCATAAGTGAAAGAATAACATTCATGTCCCATGACATCATTAATGATATTGTCAACGAACGACATCGGTAATGGATTAGTTACTATAACTTTGTTTTGTCCTTTGAAGTCAACACATATTCTAAGTTTCTTAGGGTCATTCTTTTTGGGTTGCATGACCATCAGACTTGCCCATTTTGATTTGTCAATAGGGTAGATAATGCTTGCAACCAGCATTGCTTCTATCTCCTTTTTGGAATATCGAATTATATTTATGTGCCACTTTATATGGTCATTTTTTAATAGGTTTGGCCCTAGGGATGTGTTGGAAGCCACACATGATTTTGATATTTAACACGATCGAAAGAGATTACACTTTTCCGTAGCTTCCATCACCTCAATTTTGTAAACATTTTTATGAGTTTCAAAATGATTGTTGGTTTAAAGCTTATCTTATTGAATTATTTATTGCTTGCATTTTCGTTTGTTTTATTTTTAATTCATGACTGTAGGCATTAATTAAACATAAAACTTGGCTTGGTTTAATAATTTTGTGTCTTAGAAATATCTTTTAAAAAGTCATCCATATGTAATTGAAATTCAAATCTTATAAAATGGTTGCCTAATTCATTATCGATTTTTTGTTTTAATATGTTCCTTATGAATTCAATGGTTCAATAGTTCATTGTCGAATTGTTTTGATACATGAAAAGTCTTGGTTAATTTTTGATATTCATCTCATGATTTCAATGGTCATATCAACATTCATACCAATGAGTACAGATCTGCTGTACTTGGATTTTCTCCTTACCTTACTGTCTCAAAACATTAATGAAGCTATTCATTATTTGCAAAGGGTTTTGTACTCTGTAGTTTTGGCACTCATCACAAGAGTTGGTAAGGAATAAAATGAACCCTCTAGTTTTTGTTCTCACTATCTGAGTTATGATAACCCACAGGCTCTTCTATTTTTGTGTTTCCACTCTCCGTTCAGACTTATTTTTGTTGCTCGCACAATTGGAACGTAAAACTATTATGCATGATCTCTGTTGCATCCTGGTTACAGTGGTCATGGCACCCTTCATTCACATAGAATAGAATGGATTCCAAGACTTATTATCCCATGATTATGATATCGATGACCTAAAGGGGCATGGATGGGATGTATTCATCAAAAAAATTGAGGGTTATAATCTTCAGGTGGCAGAAACCTTCACACGAACCTTTGACGGGTTCAGAGCTAAGATTAGAGAAATAAAATTAGAATTGACAGAAGATTTTGTCAGCAAAGCAACATGGCTCCCACCAAAGGGTGAGGGATAGTTTAAAAACTCTAGGATAGAAGAAGTCCCATGGAATTTTTTTATGACCTCTTGAAAAGACAACTGTTGTGTAAAAGGTATTCCTATCGCTCTGTTAAAACCTAGATGGCATAGTTTATTGTTAATTATAAAACAATTTGTTACATGCGAAGGTTGATACAAACTGGTATTTATCTACCATATCCGTTTGATCATGAATTTCATAGGTTTCAATTTAGATATGCCCTTTTAGTTATTGATGAGCCTCTATAAGATGTCCAAGCATTACAAATGACAGGGTATCAATTCGAGTCTATTCCACCATGGATTGGTTAAAATCTTGTTGATGTATCATCTATCGACCATAGGTGACAGTTGGGAGACCTTTTTGATGAGGAATGGCTTCACCTAGTTTGATCCTACAACAAACGCTCTTTTAATAGCAAACCCTAACTTAGACAAGGAAGTGGTTGAAAACCATTTTGGTAATTCATTTAATGGACCAGAGTTTACTGATAAAACCCCTCTAGATAAAGGATCACCATGTAGGTTTTCACCTGCAATATCTCCAGAACAATTGACTGATGAATTGAAGGGAAATGATCCTCATGTTCCTGTGAATGATGCTAGTGTTAATTCTGATGTCAAGAAATTTGGTAAAGGAACAAAGAAACAATTCATAGATTTGGGTTTCAAGAAAAAGAAAGCGGGTCTCCTAATCTCTAGGAAACTAAGGAACCGAAAAGATACTGATCTGATCTCGATCGATCCGATCGAGATCGATGAGGGTTTGAATCATAAGATAGAGGATTTTCTACCTTAGGAAGATCCAAAAATTTAGTGTTCCAGAAGGGAGGTTATCATTCATACAGAACCATATGATTTCATGGAAAATTTACCACCATGCCTTAAGGGTAAAGAAGGATTATCGGGTATTAGGCAAGATCTAAAGAAAACAATAGGTAACACTAAAACCCCCTTGTTCGATTGTGTCCCTCGTTGATATGCCATCTCCCTTGTACACTGTGATGGCTGTCTCAATTGGGTTGAGCATTAGTATACCGATGTTCCTCTCTTACAGGCCCAAATTAAAAATCTGACTGCTCAGAATGATCTGTTGAAGCAAGAAAACCTTGATCTCAAGGCACATGCAAAGAGAGAGACTAAACGTATTAAGATATATGGAAACATATTCATTAAGAATATGACCAGTGTCAAGGCAATTATAAACTCTGAACTGTCTGATCCCTCTTTGGAAGATTTTAATGGTAAAACGCTTTGTTGTGATTTCGTTTGGTTTTGTTATCTAAGTCAAAATAAGTAGTTTTGAATTATGATTTCATTTACTAAAATAAAGACTGTCTACAGAATCTCCGATTCTGTATCCATCTCTCTTAATAATGATAATTAGTGATTAGCAATTGTTTTTCTAATATATAAAATTGGTTTCACTATTTTTAGGAAATGGGAGATTCTGCTATTGATTACTTGGAGGAAATATTTTCAATTATATGCCTAAATGATTAGTAGTTTCTCCTTCTTTTTGTTTTATAAAAACTTTGATTTAATTTTTGAATAAACCAAATCTGTTATAAGTGGTTTTCAATCCACTATTTTTTTAATATTACTTGATTTTGGGAGATGAAACTCTATCCTGTGAGATATGAGTATTTGGATCCTGTATTACTTTAATACTGTTAACTTTTGTTAGTGAGGGGATCCTTTTTGGAACACATTATGGACATGTAATTCCCAATACTATATGGACAAGTTGTTTACATTTCGGCTTTAGACCAGCATGACAATGTTCCATTTATGTTTTTCCTCTTATATTATGAAATATTAACATGTTATACAACTTTAGCCTCATTAGCATATAATGTTTCATTTTATTCAGTGCTTTAAATTTTGACTATAACTTGTTGTTTCATATGTTATATCTGTGATCATTATTTCACTTTAATATCATCTATTTATGCTCAATGTTAATTTGATGTATCATATGAATGTTTCACATTAAAATTTCTTTCACTGTAAACATTCATCGTTGCAAGGTCACTGGATTTATATGTTTATCACCCTATTTTTTATATCCCTGCTCCCAAAAATGATGTTAGCACAAGCCTGTTACAGATTTCTCTCACATGCAAGATAGCTGGAAGTTTGGATTCCATAGGGATATAGACATAGTATGAGACTAATCTCAGGTTAGTGTTATACGCATTCAATTTCCATTATTAGTTTATTAGTGAAATAAGACAGTTTAAATTGGTTGTGACTATTATTAGTTGTAAGAGATAACTGCTTCACCCAGTACGTCGCCATTGTTGGAAGCCACACATGATTTTGATATTTAACACGATCAAAAGATATTACGCTTTTCCATAGTTTCCATCACCTCAAATTTGTAAACATTTTTCTAAGTTTCGAAATGATTGTTGGATTAAAGCTTACCTTATTGAATTCTTTATTGCTTTCATTTTCGTTTATTTTATTTTTAATTCATGACTGTAAGCATGAATTAAACATAAAACTTGGCTTGGTTTAATAACTTTTTGTCTTAGAAATATCTTTTAAAAATTCATCCATATGTAATTGAAATTCAAATCTTATGAAATGGTTGCTTAATTCATTATCGATTTTTTGTTTTAATATGATCCTTATGAATTCAATGGTCCATTAGTTCATTATCGAATTGTTTTGATACATGAAGAGCCTTGGTTAATTTTTGATATTCATCTCATGATTTCAATGGTCATATCAACATTCATACCAATGAGTACATGCCTGTTTTACTTTCATTTTCACCTTACCTTGCTGGCTCAAAACATTAATGAAGCTATTCATTATCTGCATAGGGTTTTGTACTCTGTAGTTTTGGCACTCATCACGAGAGATGGTAAGGAATACAATGAACCCTCTAGTTTTCGTTCTCACTATTTGAGTTATGATAACCCACATGCTCTTCTATTTTTGTGTTTCCACTCTCCATTCGGACTTGTTTCTGTTGCTCACATGATTGGAACCTAAAAATTTTCTGAGTGATATTTGTTGCATCCTGGTTACAGTGGCTATGGAACCCATCATTTTCATAGAGCCGAATGGATGCCAAGACTTATTATCCCATGTTGATGCTATCGATGACCTAAAGGGGCATGGCTGGGATGTATTCCTCAAAAAATTCGAGGGTTATAATCTTTAGGTGGCATAAGCCTTTGCACGAACCTTTGACGGGTTTAGAGCTAAGATTGGAGACATACAATTAGAATTGACAAAAGATTTCATTAGCAAAGTAACAAGGCTCCCATAAAAGGGTGAGGGATGGTTTAAAAACTCTAAGATAGAATAAGTCTCATGGAATTTGTTTATGACCTCCCGAAAAACCAACTGTTGTATAAAAGGTATTCCTATGGGTGGAATCACGAAGGTGGGTTACACTTTCGTGACAATCTGGTTTCCAAAATTTCAAAAAACACATTTTCGGCCGAACTAAATATATTTTTCGGCCGAAAGAATTTTGTTTCGGCCGAACTATTGTTCGGCCGAAACAATAAACGTCAAATCGAACGGAGCCATTATGGGGCCCTCGATTTGCGTGTAAAAATTTGGTCAGCCGGATATTTTTTTTCCGGCGTTAAGTTTTCGGCCGAAACATCTTTCGGCCGAAAGATTGTTCGGCCGAACAATCTTTCGGCCGAAATATCGTTCGGCCGAAAGATTTTTCTATATAATAGCCACAAATCAGTGTTAAACGTTTCGAATTTTTGTGGATCTTTGTGAGTGAGCTTTGTGAGCAGTGGAGCAGTGGAGCTTTGTGGGAGCAGTGTACGCAGCAGTGGAGCAGGGGAGCTTTGTGGGAGCAGAGGAGCAGTCGAGGGAGCAGCGGACATCGAGGGAGCAACGTACGCAGCGGGGGAGGTATTTACGTTCGAAGTTTGCGTTTTAGTGCGTATTTGTTTGCGTTTTAGTGCGTATTTGTTTGCGTTTTTAGTGCGTTTTAGTGCGTATTTGTGCGTTTTTAGTGCGTTTTAATGCGTATTTGTTTGCGTATTTAGGTCGTGTCAAATTATAGTTTATTCTTACGGTCAATAACCCATTCTGGAGGCAAATCAACTAAATATTTCTCATGCATCCTATATGGCAGTCGAGTCTCTATCATTTCTACTGCCGAGAAGTTTGTAGTATTATCAGCATTAAATTCTTCTAT
>JASDQU010680417.1:24437-35772 GCA_032191745.1 Picea mariana
TCAAAAAAATTAAATTTCTTATAACCACAATGCAACAAACATACCCTTCCTCAATATGGAAGTACTACAATGAGTATAGTTAGAGTACAACATTTAGTGAAGAATTCTTAAGTAAAGATGTTGTAAGTTGGGTATATATTCCACCAAAGTTGCTCAAGACATTTACTTGGTCCAATTACTTATATGGAATAACCTATTTACACTCGAGAGAGATGACCCACTACAAGGCATGGAACATGTTGTTGGATTTGAACATTGATGAGGAGAATATCACTACAGTTGCTTAACCATTGAACTAAGGATTCATTGACATTGTTTGACCAATTACTCTCAAAATATAAAAATAATGATGATAATAGCTTCCATAAAATTAGAGTTGGTTTGGTTTTGGAGACCTTATAATCAACACTAACAAGCTAACTATGAAAATAGTTTTTTAAATGAAAATATGTGATGAATCATAGTGTGTCTTTACACATACTTCAACTTATTTTTTTTTGCATGGGGCGATACATTACTTTTAAGCTTGACTTCTCATATTTTCGTGCTAATAGTCCCACATCCCTTTGTTGGTATTTTGATTAATGGTGTCCATAAGAATATGATAAAAAAAATTCAATCCCTAATGTGGACATTGCTTTATCCTCCTCTCTTTTTATTCTTAAATTTCATCCTTAATTGTAGTAAGAGGGTGAGAGGATTGTCTCTAGCTGGTTGAATACTCCTTTCAACCACATCTTCATTTTCCACCTTCAAATGGAAAACCCTTTGTCGCCAAAGACATTCACTCCATTTGTTTTCCAAAAACTTTGGTGCATCACTTACATGGAAAATTGGCATGTATTCAAATTATATTAAAAAATTAATTACTTATATCATTATTTAACAATTTTACTATCAAAATTTGAGGGTTAGTATGCTTTTAAGGTTTATGTAGAAATTAAGGAGAAAGTCACTAGAATTTAGCAAAAAGAGTACTAAGGTATATTCAGGGTACAAAGGATTTTGATCTTCTCTACAAAAAGAACAAAATTTTTACATTTGTTGGATATTCAGTTGTTGATTTCACAAGTGATATTGATGATCAAACATCAACTCCATGTTACTTAATGACTATGTGTTCAACAATAGTATCTTGGAGTTGCAAAAAGCAGGCAACATTTGCCAACTGTTTAGCAGAAACCGAGTACATATCAGCTTAGGAAGCAACATGTGAGATTGTATTTACATAGGATTTTGCAAAATCTTGGTGTAATTCAAAAGTCATCAACTACTTTATTCATTGACAAACAATTAACAATAAAGATGGCCAAGAATATGGTATTTCACTTAGAGACTAAGCATGTTGACACCAGGTATCACTTCATCAGATCTCTCATCGTCAAAGACATCATCAAGTTTCAGTTATGTCCACCTGAAGATTAAACTTCAAATAATTTTACCAAGCCTCTTGGTAGAATAAAGTTCACTAAGTTCATAAATGAACTTCATATTTGTAAATATGAACTTCCGGATTAAAGGGGGGAATGTTAGCCTCGTAATCCTAAATTTCAAGAAGTCCAAGTATTTTCTAGATTAAATGTTTTAAAAATTAGATTATTCTAGAAACTTTTGTCAAGAGAACATGTAGCTTAATATGTAAGGACACCTATCATGCTCATGTGATTATATGATTGGTTGTTCTCATAAAATTTAGCTTAGTTTTGGGCTATATAAACTATATCTTTCTCATATGAGGGTGAAGGTTTTTAACCCTCACTTCTATTTGTAACTATTTTCTCTTATTAATAAAATTGTAAGTCTAATGACACTTCTTTAACAATTCAAATATCAAGTGCATAATCAAATCATTTTATTTCACGTGTACAAAATATTATTGAGCTCAAAAGTATGCATCATTCCGAACAATCCTCTTTTTCACATGCTTTTAACTATAGATTATTCCTTTATAGGGTTAAAAGCCACATTAAAAATCTCAAAAGATTTTGCAATGTATTATGCTAGGTTTAGGTTTAGGTTTGAAGGATTTATGTCGCAAATGGTCCTTAGCGAAATAGTTGGTTCAACTTAAAATTCTATAAAATATGGGCCACTTTCATGAATTGAAGTTTTATGAAATATTGGAAAAACAATAAATGAAGGTAATATTTTCATTGACCAATATATTTAAGTTGTAAAGTGGAATTTAATGAAAATGCAATGATATTAGATGTGTGAATACACATGCTTTTAATCCATGTGAGACCTCTCTACGCGTTCATCATGTTAGGATTAAAACACATCATCATTTTTCCAAGACTCACCACACTATCTTAATGTGAGACTAAAATTTATTTTTTGTCACACTTAACTCTGCATACAATATACCATGATACTTATATCAATGGGTACAGCCACGAGGAAGTGGTGCCTCCTACTAACATAATGGTAGATTGGTCGCAATATGAATATGCTTGTTGCTCAATCTTTCCCCCTCCCTCTATGCAAAAATTTTAAAAATCCTCTCACTAGAAGTACTCTACAATATCCCTTTCACGTGATTTCCTTAAAAAATCCATTACTAAGTCGGATATGCCTAAAATATGTGTGTCTTGGAATTGTTTATACAACATAAATACCTATCTCTCTTTACACTACTATAGGACAATCCTCAACATTCCATTCATCCAACTTGAACATTGAATCTACATGGCACTAACTTAACAAAGGGTTTATCACATGATTTAGCAACTGAATGCTCCATGTTATTAGCAAATTACAGTTTAGAGGATCAACATGCCTAATCATATGGGTGATTATGTTTGATTAGATCCATGTAAGTTCCTATGAATTTGATTTCAAGGAACAAGATGATGGTCATTATTACCAAATGTGCACAAAATTGACCATTAGAGATTGCCTCTCTTGATCATGATCCTTATCATTTGTGCATAAATATGTAAATCATTTATTTGCATGGGGGCTTCACTTTATTGAACAATATCTTATCATGTTCATTAATAAATGGGGTTTTTTAATTATGAAATATAGATTCAATATATTGTAGGTATTGAGGGCGGCGATATAGGGTACAAGGGAGTTTATAGGTATTGGGGGGTATAAAAAGGGGTATTTGGGAAAAATACGAGATATCTAGTAAAAATAGGGATTTTTTTATTGGAAAAATGTATAAGGAGGGGGTTAAACAAAAGGATGTGGGGAAGTATTTATCAATATCTAGTGAAATTAGGGGTATTTTTTAATATCCCACGAACGAACACACTATGTCACAGGTTCATTGAATGGAGACCCCATGTTTATTTGGACTCATGTAAATGAGTAAAAATCAAGTTATAAAGTAACATCATATTTAGGAGATCCTAAATACCTAGATATGTGCCTTTGTTAGGATCTCTTATTTCTCTTACTCTCGAATTATAATCTTTGTGAAGTTAAGCTCATGCATTTGTTCTCTCATACAACTAGAGTCACTTCAACACTTACCAAATTCCCAGTTCATGTTTGTAGCAATAACTACATTTACATGTGTGCACATCTCTAATATTTCCATTCACATTATTTGGTTTGAATATCTATCCATAGTTTATTGCTAAGTTTATATAAATAAATCATACATTTATTTTTAATTCAATAATAATTATACTTAATTTCTTTTTGTTATTTTACACTTACAATTCCTGTCATTATTTATTGTGTTTTATTAACATATTACTTTTTCATATTTTATGTATACTTTTTAAATTTTAATTACACACTATATATAGCAAAACTAATGCATTATTATAAATAATCTTTTTCTCTTTTTTCTATACAACATAGAAACTCTAATGAGGGATTTGACTCTAAAACCTCATCTACTTGAACTAACCCACCATACTTATAGTAAAAATATTTACTTAAATTAATACACCTAACCCAAAAAAATTAAACTAGACATAAGATTATAAATAAATAAATAAATCGACATAAAAATATAAATAAAAATATCGAGTTAAAAAAATGATCCCACCTAAATGATGCAGGTCATGAATTATTTCTTCAAAACAAGACAAAATAGAATCATATCTTCTTTTGCATACTCTACCCCCTCTGGATTTGAATTTGTGACCTCTTAAGAGAAAATACATGTTCTTAACCATTAGGCCCACTCAAGCTGTATTAATATTAGCATGGTCCCTATCACATCCAAGATAATGTTCAAATCTATATGTTGAGTGTCCATTTAAAAATGTCAATGACCTTTAAAAAAAAATATTAAATTCAAATCAATAAATTTCTAGCTATTTATTTCAAAAGTAATAAATAAAGATTAAGTTAAAATGGTGAGTCATAAAAGAGTTTTCGGGATGAAGCAATTTTTTTTCCTTAGCATATCATGTTGTCTTCTTTGATGTGAATATATTATTTTTTTTAAATAAGATTTTATTTATTCCAAAACCTATGTCCACTTGAGCTGAATGGGTTCTAGAAAGGTATAATAGATAAATAGTAATATTATTAAATACAATATATAATAAAATTTATTCCTTTTTATGTACGATAACAAAATATTAAATATTATTGAGAGATTATAATGTAACCTTCAGCTTTTTTAATTAATAGTAATATTATTAAATATAAATATAATATAATTTATTCCTTTTGAATGTTTGAGATTATAATGTAACTTTCAGCTTTTTTAATTTACCAGATGTTATAAATTTAGGGGACTCCATGTGGGAACGCTGAAAAGTTTCGCTGTCAAGAGATAAAGATGTTACAAATATATTCTTGGAGAGGTGAGCGACACGAGGGAAAGGACAAAAGGATAGGGAGGAAAGATCAGACGGCATGGGAAAACCTTTATTCTGGGTTAAAAAAGACATTCCCTATATTTATATATGGGGAATAATTTTTTTTAATAGAATTTGTTTGTTTTTTTTTTTCATATTTTCGTTTATTATTGAGTTTATTGGATTTAGTGTATAATTTTTTTGGTAATTATTTATTGGTTTTGTTTTGGGACGAGTTTAAAATTCATTCAAAATTTAGAAGAAGAATGGTAGATATTCATTATTAAAATTATATATACATGATATAATAGGAAGAATATATTAAAAAAAATTGAAAAATAAAATGTTTAGAATAGAAGATTTACTACATTATAACATATAATAAATGAGATGAAAACGTAATTACCTGTAAATTAGTTATGTATAATCAGAATTGAAAAAAAATAATCAAATGTTTTTAAAATTTATTTGTAATTTTATGATAATAATACATATTATTTGATAAATATAATGATTCATGATGTGTGAGATTCTAATATTATATATTAGAATTTTAAGTTCAAATCTAGAGGGGGTTAAGGTATGTATATTTGAAAGACTTTAGGAGTTAAATTATTGTCCTATAAACAAGGTGTTGGGTATGTGTTATATTCTTTGCATATGTGTGTGGGCACGTCAGATTCGAAAACTCTGTGTGACGATCCCTCTAGTAGTGTTCTTTGTGTCGTGTGCGTCGAACGCTTTCCTAGAGGGGTCGCAGGGGGGCGGGTATGCCCCCCTTGGTTACTTGCAGCCCCAGAATTTTATTTTTGGGCGGTTTTTGCTATTTTTAGCGGTTTACTAAATTAATACCTGATTAAGGAAGTAGGGTTTTGGTATCTACTGAATACCTAAAAACATTGTATATATTGTATGGTGAATGGTGAAATTCGATATAATGAAGATAAGAAAAGGTTTCCTGGTTGAGGGTTTCTGGTATAAAATCTTTGTGTACTATGTGTATGAGTCGTTGATTAAATTATGTTTTGCTTAAGAATCTATATGCATTGCTTAAGGGAGTCACCAATTTGTTGTCTAGCTAGCTTGGCTATGACCTTAAAACTATATTATTATTATATATTAATAGTTCATGGTGAATAATGAGGATCATTTCTTGTCAATGGTCATCAACAATCAAGAAGATATATCGATCATAGTGAATAATTCATTCTCGAGTATTGACACATATTGTAGTGGAAATATTCTCATCTTCTCACCTTATCCCTAACATGGGGGAATAACATCAACGATTGACACTTAGGATTTAAGTTTTGAAGTCCTATCAATCGAGCAGTAACAAGTGAGCATGATTTGGTTTATGGACATCCAAAAACCAATGAATTGGTTTGTGTTTTTCCCTAAAGTAGCACTCAGTAGAAGACTTACAACTTCTTCTAGACAATGGTTTGTGGTTTTCCTTAAACCTCCATTTAGTAGAAGACTTGCAGCTTCTGCTAGGCAACAATTTGTGATCATCTTTAAACTTCCGGTAAAGAGCACTTCCAATTAACATGTGACATCAGCTTCTAGCTAACTTAGGAAATTTTATGGGAACCATTGAGCCTTAAAGCAAAGTTCCAGGGTTTGTGTTCTACCTTAAACCACCACCACCATTTAGTACAAGACACTAGCTTTTACTAGCCATTCGATTTTTGTCATCCCAAAACCACCAAATTCAGAAAACACATTTAACCATTCGAAGTTGTCCACTTCCGTATTTTATCTCTCTCCTTGGACTCACATACACCCCTTCATATTAAGGGGGGGAGTGTTGGAAACATAATTCGTTAGGTTACTCACTTGACAGAATATGCATATTCAAGTAATAGTAACCATCATTGGGAGTCCAAGAGACCTCTTGGAAGATTAATCCAAAGGTCAAGATCATGTATTTATACGTGTAACATAGAAATGAAATGCAATCTTATACTTATCTATATTCTTGCATTCTAACAATCACCATCCACTCTAATATTTGCAAGCCTAGAGTAAGCTACAACTGCAAGAAAAACACAAGTGGATGGGATTTTGTAGCAGGTTTATCTTATCATCAAATATAAGAAGGGAAATACTAATAAGTTGGTAGATATTCTTTCTATGCCACCAACATCCAATATCATAGTCTGGGTACTCTTATGCACGTGGATCCTTTAGCCCATGATGCATACAAAGAGGAATACATAGAAGATGAGGACTTCAAGGGAATATTTCAATAACTACAAGGCCAATTTTTTGAAGAATAAGGTGATAATAAGGATAACTACCATATCCAAGATGGGTTTATATGCAATATATAATCTCTATGTGCCTAAATGAGAAATATCACAAATTATCTAAGAGGCCCACAACTCCAAAGTTCAAAGTCATTTTAGTGTTGGGAAAATAGTAGCCAAATTGCAAAGGTATGTGTATTGTCCATGAATGAAAGAACATGTATCTTAGTTTATAAGAGAATGAATACTTTGTTGTACTAGAAAACCTAACAATATATAATCACTTACATGCACCTACTAGGCCATAGAAGAGTATCTCCATGGATTTTGTGGGTGGTTTTCCAAGAACAAGGTGGGGACATGACTATCTATTTGTCGTAGTAGACAGATTTAGTAAGACGTGCATTATCATGCCTTGTTAAAAACCATTGGGGAATAAGAAGTAGCAATCATTTTGTTTGAAAGGATCTAGGTTCACTTAGGGATACAAAAAAGCATCATTTTAGATAGAGATACAATCTTGCTTAGTGTCTTTTGGGACACACTTTGGGAGAAGATGGACACCATGTTGAAGAGATCTACAACATTCTATCCATAAATGGATAGGTAGATAGACGTGGTGAGCATGGCATTGGTTTATATTTTGAGGGGTTACAATAAGAAGAATCCAAGAACATGGGACACAAATTTGATCTATATCAAACACTATTATAATAGAGAAGTCCATACTTCCACAAGTATGTCCCATTCTGAAACTTTGTTTGGATATTTCCACCTTCGCGTCCAAATGTTATATATGGACAGTGTAGAAGAGAGAAGAAAGACGCCACAAGATAAGCATTGAAGGATGAAATATTCATTGAGAAAGGAGATCCATTTGTTGGTACAAGAGACATTGAAGAAGTCATAAGAAAATACAATTCTAGGAATAACCAATACTGAATTGAGAAGACATTCAAGGTAGGAGGATAAGTTAGATTGCATTTGAACAAAGAAAGGTTGCAAGGCCATGGTAAGAAGACTAGGGATCTACGACATGGTCCTTTCAAAGTGTTGCAATAGGTAGGTGATAATCCTTAGAAATTTAGTCTACTTCCATACATGAACATTTACTCAATAGTAAATGTGGGAAATTTGAAACTCTATGAGAATTTTGTGCTAGATTAGGAAAATGAGGGGAAATTATTACCTATAGCATAAACAAATTAACACTAGAAGCTTAAGTAGAGTTTACAAAGGATACAATTTTGTAGAAGAATCCTAGAACAACTAGACAAGGTAAACAATAACTCTAGTAGGTTGGGTTAAAAAGGACAACTTTGAGGCAAGGGCCAATGGTACTCCATGGAGAAGATTGAGGAAATATTTCCTCATGTCCTTTAGCAAAGTATTTTGGGAACCAAAATCCTCTCAAAATGAGGAAATATGATAAAAAAAAATGGATCATTATATGATTTGTCATTTTCTTAGATACTTCCTAAGTGGAAAATTTGAGCCATGGACCTATAGGACCCATTTTAGGGGCATATCTTATTTTGGTGATTTGGGGTCTGGAAATTTCTAGTACCCATTTCAAGCTTTAAAAAAATATTTTAGGGGTCAAAATCGAAATGGGTTCTTGTCCCTTCCACGTTATTCTACACATCATTATTTTTTTTATGGTCCAAAGAAAACCTCAATTATAGTTTGTACAAGGAAGTTATGCATCCCACAAGTTGACCTATGCTTTAACCCACATAATACAAAGTGTTCCATGTCAGCATTGATTACTTAGATGTGGAGCTAATCAGATATGGACTTTAAAGAAGATTCTAGAGGGTCTAAAACCCTAACCCTAATTGAGAGTTGAGGCAAGAAAACACCCTAACTCTAACCCTAGACGACTATCATGACACATTAAATATTTATCCACAAGGAAAGGAAACAGTTTCATTAGTATTATATTTATCTCTTATTCCATAGATGAGCAAAGAAAAGGAGTAAGATATTATGAGTAGAATAATGGAAGTAGGTGATCCTATAGAAACCATTCAAGTTGCAACATCTATTCCAACTCCATGATGAGTCCATATTTCTTTGTGTATTTCATTTGATATCTAAAAACAAAAGCACAAAGAATAGTCCTTGCCATATAGCAAGGTTTCCCCATATTGGATTTTCTAGGGTGCATCATTTGTTCATTGTGAGGATGGTGTGGTCATTTGTTGTTGTATCTTCTCTTCAATATTCTCAATTTATTTCAATATTTTGAGCATTATGCTTAGAATATTACATTTTTATCATAAGTAAACAATGCATAACAGAGGATAATCTCATAGTATTTTTCAATAACTTGTCAAATTTGTTATGACAAATGATGTASTGGAATATCCACAACAATTTAYAGAWCATGCATTCTAACTTCTCAATATTATACATGAACTAGGGAGCATTCAACAAAGATTCTAGCTTGATAAACCCAAGCTTAGATTGGATATGTTGGTGTAATATAGTCTAATACTTGAGAGTTTGATTGAATTTTAGATGCCTTGATTTCTATATAGTCCATGGGCTCATAAACTTCATTTGTTTAGTCTTATAAAAAAATTCTCAGCATTAATGTAGTTGATGTCATCCAATATATTGGCCTTCATAATACTTCAAACAACTAATTTACTTATTGTGCTTAACTTCCAAGAATTGTCCCAAAATTATGATACGAGCACCACATTCTTCACATTATTTGTTGTGGGAGTCCTACTATATTTATGTGATTAGAGACATCTTATTGGTTGCGATATTTGTTAGGATATTTAGACACTCAGGATTTAGTTAAGATAAAATTGGTCTAAGGTGTCTTTAGGTAAAAGTGTGTTTATTCAGTATTCATTTGTAGTTATGTAATCTGGGGATCATGATATGTTCTAGACATAGAGTGATCTAACGGTTCATATTCTCCTTGATCTTAACAGATATATCGATATGTGGCTTAACACTCGATTGGTTCATGATATCTACTTTAAATATCATGGAGGGTCATTTTTTGATAATCGATTGTGAGAAACTATCTTGTAAAATGTTTTTCTTTTACATTAATATATTGCTTCTAGTGGACACATTGGTTGGGTTCATGGACTATTTCCCTCTTAGAGGTTTTTAACCACATAAAAACAATGGTGTTATGATATTTGATCTTGTAGTGTAAGTGGTTATTGAAGTTGTTCATCCTATGTGGGAATACCCTATTTTTTCAAACATGGTATCAAATCTCGTTTGAATACCTGCTCCCATTGTTGATCGAAATATTGAGCCTTTGTTGTTGCATTTATGGGTTCTACTATTTCTGTGAATTTCTAAGTTGAGCGGACTATTCCATTATGTTCGAATTGTTTCCTTCAATAGGAAACTCTTTTCATTTCACCTTAAAAGGTTTGTGTTTTCCCAAGATATAACCATTTTTTTCAGATTTGGAGGTATAAAGTCTTATTACACCCTTTTTTCTAAAAAACAAAATGACCGAGTTAATATTTTGGTTTTATGTTTTTGTTCCTGGTTTTCTAGTCTTTCTGTTTTTCATATGTTCTTTGTCATGCTATTTGTGCGATCTCGGCAAATTAGAAAGTGAAAAGTGTTTTATTTTCTATGTGTGCTCTTTGCTATGCACTTTATGTGAGCTTAGAAAATTAGAAACAGAGAGAAAATGTACATTTTTGGGGGTAAGCTAACATAGATCTAACCCCATTATTGTTGAGATTCAAAAGAAATCATTTTCAAAATTTTGCATGTTTTTTGTGCGACTCTGTTGAAGTTTTTCGTAAGCAAAATGCAAGTATTTTTGGGGCAAGCATGGAACTTCGAGGAAAAGAGTTAAAAAAAAGAAAAATCCTTCCTCCTTCATCAAATTTGATATATACTTTTCATTAGCTCACTTGATTGAAAGTTTCTTTATTAAAATTTGGTTCCAAACCTACCGTCTATTGGCACAATACACGGGCGATGCAGGGAGGTAGAGGGCGACAAGGGCAGGGGGAGGAGTGAGGGAGGGATATGGGGACCAAGGGGAGAGAGAGTGAGGGAGGGTAACTATAAGTCGAGGGTTTGGGCAGGAGCATGGGTGGGGAGAGGTGATTCCAGAAATCATCCTCTCCCCTCCCCCTCCTAAAATTCCCCACAACTTGGTTTTTGTTCATTTAAAAACCAATTATTCAGTTTTTCTCAATTGCCTTTTTTTAAATCCATTTTTTTAGTGTGTGTTTTAATTTTTAGATTCTTTTTAGTTTTTGTTTTAGGTTTGATTTTTTTAGTGGTTTTTTTTTTTTTTTTTTTTTTTTT
>JASDQU010680417.1:35814-47233 GCA_032191745.1 Picea mariana
ATCTGGGTTCTTTTTTTGTGTGTGTTATGCATATTTTTAATTTTTATTTTGTATTTTCTTCTTCTTTTTCTAAATTTGTTTACATATTTGTTTTCAATTTATTTATTTGTTAATTCAAATTAAGAATTAAATATAAATTAATTAATAATAGTTTTTCAAGTCGATTCAGGGGGTGATTTAAATTTTTTTATTTACGATGGTAATAGTGGTCAAGGCCATAGTTTTATTTAATTCATAATTTTAACTCCAAAAATAAAATTGGTGCTACTAGAAGCATCACTTTCCGATTCAAGGGTCAATTTTTCACAATGGTATTAGTTGTCAAGGACGCAATTTCAAATAAGTCACAATTTTAACCACACTTCCAAAAAAGGGTGCTACTGGTAGCACCACTTTTTGAAATGGGGGTAAGAGCATCCACTAAACATAACCTCTAAAAAAAAAGAACTCTGGAGAGTTCTTGTTAAGTCAGTAACTTTGTTTACAACCTTTTGGGATTCTTGGGATCTTTCGAAGGATTCTAACTAAGTAGTAGGATGATCCATTAAGACTTGTGCATGTATATCTTCTTTTGGACCAATGATAAAGCATTCCCAAATAAAAGTATCAAACATGCCTTCGGTGTGTATGACAAGTTGTTGAAAAGTGGCGATGAACTCTTCGACTGTACCATATTATTTAAGATTGGTGAGTCATCCCAAATAATTAACTTGTATGCTTCAAAGTGTTCATAGGGTTTTGAGATCAATTGTGTCCAAGAAATATAAAATAGTGGGAGTTCTTATGTCATTGCCACCAATAATAATGTTCAATATCTAAATACCAAACACCCACATGAAGTTTTAATAATTCATTTGTGGTGCCATGTAGGAAAAAACAATGTTCCATCTAAGTGACCTAGCATGTGGGGATGGATCCATCAAAGTTTTTTAGATCCACTTTAGGGACTCTATGACACATTTGAGTGATAGGGTCATGAACAAGTGGGGTAGAGTGAGGCCCCATTGGTATTGGATGATTCATATCCTTCATTTTGGGACTGCTAGTCCTGCCACTAATAACTTGTAGATTGAGTTTGCAATGCCATGTATTTGGAAAACTGGTTTGGGAGTGACTCTTGTTTGACAAGCTTGTCATTGATGGCATCAAGAGTTTTCTAGGTAGAGGAGTGGTTGTGGTCTATTTTGTGTTGCAACTCATCACATTGAGTTTCCCATGAGGAGACTTTGGTGGCTAGCTCTATGCCTTAGGCAGACATAGAGATGTGGGTCTACAAGAAAATGGTTACTAGAGTTGTGCCAAGGTAATGAACATTGCATTATAGCTCTCTCGAGATAGTTTCCTAATAATGGGGCGAGTGGATCCACCAAAAGAATTATTGGAGATTGGTACCACGATGATCAGCTCGACACAAGGATTATGTTGAGATAGGTCTCAAATAAGGGTTTTATTTATTTACTCTTATGGAGTTATACTCCCACCTTACTACACTAACAGAATTCTCAAATCCTCAATATTGCAGCTTATGTATAAATTTCATGGACTAATAGAAGGGAGCAATGTTTATAGTGACAATTCATGAATTCCCAGTACCATTGTTTATATAGGAGTTTTGCGGATTGGTAGTAGGGAGTAAGGTTTCGAGTGTCTTGAGGGAAATGGACTATCAGATGTTATAGCTCTGTGATATACGTGTAGGTTCCAATAGTTGTACTCGACCCAATTTATCAAGGAACCAACAAAGGAGGTTGAACTATACCATTAGTCATAGTACCCGATTACCTAGGTGCTAGAGAGTAATATTCCCAAGTGTTATTCTTGATGCACTATAGCAACAAGAAGAATGATTAACTTATCTAAAGTTAGTTTCATGTGGCCTAGGGGAATTCCAATATACCCTAAGGTATTGTAACAATCCACAAAGGTGTAACTAAAAAATAAAAAAAACGTGTTATTACCAGTGGTTATACTTGAAATTCTAGATCATTAGGACAGTATTTATACTTGAAATTCGTATTGGATATTGTACAATAAATCTAACCATGAATACAATAAACCTAGTACAATAAATCTAGCCATGAATATTGTTATTTCTAGTGGTTTTACTTGAAATTCTAGGGGAGAGGAATATTGTACAATAAATCTAACCATGAATCCATAAAGAGGGCATAATGCATAGCTAAGCTCTCCAAATAAGATAATTTTAGAATCAAAACTAATACCTAAAATTGTAAAAAGTACCTATATCTTGGATCTCTTCATAATCAAAGCTTTGAGATGTCAATGCTCCATATCCCTCAAACCAATCTTTAAAAAAAGGGGTGTAACACACCCGACCCCCTAACCCTTCCTTAGGATGATGGGGTGTCATAATTTCCTCTTCCTTCTCATAACTCGTTTAATATTTACGAAACCCATAGATGGAATATGATCATCTAGAGCTTTCCATCGACTATCACCATGCTCAAAACTAAGCTCAAAATCACAATTTATCGCATCCTCAATATTTCAAACCTTTTTCTCATCGCAATTCCACCTCACATCCACGTGGACCTTCACCTCACGTACCTTTACATGTGGAATTATTTGGGTGTTGAAGTGGTGAGACACATATCCTTCTACATGGAATATCTTGGTCACATAGTTGGTGGGAGTACCACATGACCCAATGGTTAGAGAACCCGTGAGCGAACCTTACCCAATCGGGCACTGGATCAGTTGATCCCCATAGCTAACTCAATCCAATATTTTCTAATGACTAGTTATCTGGCGGACTAGTCTTCATGACCCTACCCAACCAAAGACATACCCCCACCAGGCACCTCCCTGCATCGAGAGTCTTACTCCATCGGGAAACTCGCCCCATCGGGTATCCATAAGCATTCATTCCACAAGTCGCCTGACCTGGTGGTCTAGTTGGAACCACAAACACATAGGTCATCCATGACACAACATAAGATCTGATGTGGAATTACATGTTACCTCAATACCTAAGGGCTCCATCACTCAGGTGTTGAAACTTGTCCACTTTATATTGGAAAAATTGTACGACACAAGGTTCATTACCTCATGACACATGGACTAATCACAACTCAACATGCAAAATGACATGGCAATAGACATCATCATGAAGCATCATTCGAACACTGACACTCATCTACTTCTTATTGGATGAACAGTACTACACGTGTCTCACCTTCATCATGCTAACGTTAGCGTCACATGTCCCAGTTCTCTCTCGACAAAGGAGAGGGGTCAGAACCCTTCCCAGAATCTTTCCCAACCAGACACCAAGAAACCAGGGAGAGAGAACTTAGAGATATGGGACTTGGAACTCATGTGGTCTAGAGTTCTGGTTACTTTTGGGTGTTGACTCTCCCTCCTAAGCTTGCTAAGAAAAATATCAATGGCCAAGAACCCTCAGACATATAATTTAATGGTTAGTGTTGGAGGGCACCAAATCAAAGTTTTTTGTGCCCAATTGGACCCACACTCACCCCACACAATCAATGTCGACAAGTGTCGACCACTATGGCATTCAGGCTACCTTGTTGGCACTCTACATCATCATGATGTAGTCCTTCCTCTCTCTCCCACTACTATCATAAAGAAAAGGATGTAACTTTATGTTGGAATCCCATTCCACCAACATTAGTGTTCCATGAGACCATGCCACCTAAATTTCCTAGGCCTCTGGTTCTCTAGTGACCTGGTTAATCAAGGCTCTACCCCCAGTCCTTCTTCTCTAGTGATGAACAAATGGCGGAGATTCACCCTCCCTTTTGGTCCAACAACCACCATTTCACCCTTATATTTCACAAGAACTTGGGTGGGAACAGATTAAGCCACTTGAGATCCAATGGTTTTGATGATGGTTGGTTACTTCATAAGTCGACATCCAACTCCTCAATGGACAGTCTAGATTGACTCACCTTCATAAATCAACGGATACTGTTCATTCTGATTTTTAACAAGGACTTCATCTGGTTAAGGACTTATTCCTGGACTTTTCCATCTCATAGTCCTTTTAGACACCCAATCAAATATTTTACATCTTAAAAATTTCCCATTTCATGAGCATGGAACATAAATGGATTGTGGCCCCCTCTAGCCTTCCCTATGCAATCACTAATTGAAGAATTTTAATTCTTTTGGGGAACATTTAAAATTTTAATCAACTTCATATTTCATAGTCACTCATTGTGCTCACACTAATAAGAAAATCAAAATATACAATCCACAGTTTAACCATAAACATGCATAAGACATTTTGGTTAAAACACAGAGTGTAACTCCCTTTATTATTTCCAAATTCATGAGAGATATTAACCATTAAGCAACAATACCAAGCATATAGATAATTACTAAATTGGGTATTCACTTCATCCCTTTTAGAATTACTCAGTAAAAATTTCTACTCAAATTGTATTAATACACACATATTTACAATCCGTGAAATAAAACACAAGGGAGACTTATCTGTTTTCAGGAATAAACTGGCCAACCAACTCACTAAGGGTGTATGCCTTTCCACCCAACCATAGGCTCTACTGAACTCGAAGTTTCTCCAATAGTCCACCCTCGTGCTTAGCCATCATACCACCAGGGAAGTTCAAATCTCTCTTAGAAGGGTTTAGGAAAGTAAAGGCCAGTCTCCTTTACTTTCTACCACATCGTAGAAGGATTTTTTTTTTTCAGGATACTCCTTTTTTTTAGTCCACCCCCTTCTTTGAACCTCTATTCTCTTTCTTGTCTTCCTCCCAAAGACACTCGTGGTTCAACTCCCAAAACAAGGTGAGTACCATATCGTACCCGAGGTTGACATTCTTTAGTTTTCCTAGCCCTCCCCATGCTTCCACTAAGGTGGGGATTTGGTGGCTCAATTACCAAGCCTCCCTACATTAATTGATTTCTTTTGGAAAAGGGAAAAGAGGGGATTGAATCAAGAAAAACTAGTTTGGTAGGTAAGGTAATTCCACAAACCCCTCACCAACTTTCTTCTAGTGGTACCGTGGTCATTACTTCAAGGATTCACCCTTCAATCAAATTGTTATCAATTCTCATTAAATTGAAATGTAACACATTATCTTTCAGTCATAGTCTTTAATTCATAACTTATAATTACAAATTGGGGAAAATGGGGTGTTACAAGGGAATCGCACATAAGGGTCAATTTTACACCCAACCAATGCAACCATCCTCATAGTTGTTTCCCCCAAAGTAGGGATCAAGATCAATGAGGACAAGAAATATGAATCTTACAATTTTTCCCCCTCAATGGGCATATCCTATCCTTTATTAGCACTCTTTATTGATATATTAGAGATTTAATTGTCCTTGATGATGGGTGGAGTGTCCACTCGAAATGTTGGACATTTCAAAACATATAACACAGTTTTTTCCATAAATCTCAATCTCATACATCATGATTAACTCTGGAAATACTCACACTTTGAATCTTACAGTGTTCTCAAGAATCCAACCCAACTACCCATAAATGAATCAACAAGCTTACAACAATTCAACCTAGGTATGGTGGGCAGGCTCTCATATTTGCATCACCTCCAAATCCCACAATATTAGGGTGTGCAATGGTCTTACTACCACCTTCAACTGGTGATAGCAACCATGATAATATTGGTGCCCCCCTCAAGCATGGATCTTACTACCATTAGAGCAAATTTGGGGCTAAAATGGGCCTTATAAGAAAAATTGTGCTTATTGAGTTGGAAAATTAATGACCATTAGAACCTCAAATAATTTAATCAATGATAATCGATGAATTGGACATATAAAATTAAAAAAGCATGATGTAACATGCTCCTATTTAACATTATTTAGCAATATGTACACTTACGCTTAGTTAAAATCTTGGTGAGAACATTTCAAGATATGTTAAATATTTTTCAAATACTCAATATTATTAGTACTTCTATATATTGTATACTATCTATTATCATTTTTTATTATACTTATATTATATATATAATAATAATAATGTGTACTTCCCTTATAAATAATGTATTGTTATTATTACATTATTATATAATAATGTTATATTATATATTATTATTATATAATTATTAATTTGTAACATTATATAATATTTAATTTGTAGTTACAAAATTGTATTGTTTTTTTTAATTTATAGTATTTTTAATTTAAACTATTATATAATGGTATGTTTGTTTTTTCACAAGAATTGGTCGATTTATATTAAAATGAAAAAAAAGGTGTGGTTGAGACCACAGGATACAAAAAAGAGAGTTAAAAGAAACACAATATCGGCCTATTGTTTATATTCCATCTATCACATGTCCATATCTTACTACTGCTACTATTCTTAGCTACATAGATTCGACAAAAATACCAATTATGCATACTATTAGACAAAATATACACTACATATTATTGGTTTTTTCTGAAACAAAATCATTCTCTGGTTGTTCCTGTTCCTCAATGACTTCCACAAGTGCATTCAGATCCGGAAAAATTCCCACTTCAAAGACTTCTCCTCCTACTTGTATTACAACTGAATTTTAATTACCAAGTTCCTCATTCCTCTATGTTATCTGAGTTTGGAGAGAAACTAGTTGACGACTCAAGAAGTCTACTTCATCTTGAAGTTGTCCAATGAGAAAACGATGTTGAATGAGAGTATCGAGAGTGAATGTTGTTGTAGAACTATGAGAATTTACTCTGAGAGCCAATCTTTTCCTTTCCTCGTTTCTTCTTTCTGATTTAGAATCTAAGGGACTTCCATTCTTATTCTTTTAGAATTAAAGAATTATGTCAGTTTCCCCAGAGCATGAGAAGCTACAATGCCAGGACTTATCTTCTGATCTTTAAAAATACTTCTATTTATGGCTAACCAAATTTTCCAACAAACAAATTTAGGTGTCGCTTTCCATATTGTTTGAAAGAACATTTTCCCATAGAAGGATCCTCGATAGTGATTTCCCCATTTGCCGAGCAGAGTTTTTCATGTGGAGCGCCATTGGATTTTATACCATAATTATGAAAATATTGATTGCCAAACCTGCTTTGTAAAACTACACTCTAGAAATAGATGAATGGAGGTTTCCTCATTTTTTTTACATGGAGTGCAGCAAAAGGGGCCTTTGATTCCTCTTTTAGCCATATTTTCTCTTGTAAGAAGATTTCCTTGAGAAAGAGTCCAGCAAAATATATTCACTTTTGGTAATCCATCATTGTTCCATATATTTTTTCACATCGATTGATTTATTGGGATAACACTATGCAATTAAAGAGCCTTATAAACCTTATTTTATCGAGTATCCAACAGCTCCCCAACCTCGAAAAACTTGCCTCTGTAAATGCACTGGAGCAGCACCACAGAGAGAAAGAAGAATAATATCCACTTGAGATTTAAGATGAGGAGGACTAAGACCCAGATTCCATTCCTACCAAACACCATTAGTATGCCAAACATAAATTTCAAATAAAGATAACTTGTTTTGAGACATCATCCATTTTCTAATATCATTGAGAGAAGCATTTTGACAGAGAGGGATGGAACCAAGAATCATGTCCTGCCAAATATTAATTAGCTTACCATTTCCTGAAACCCAATGCAGAGAGGATTGAATGAGAGAATAAGAAGCTCTAAGGAGCTTCCAAATAGGAGAACCCTTTGATTGAGAAGGGGGAGAATCTAGACATCTTTTTTGATTTCCCTCCATGTACTTCTTGACCAATGCTTTTTTCCACCATTCATTTTTCTCTGTCACCATTCTTCATAGTATTTTTGCACCTAGAGAAATATTCACGACTTCAGGATACCGGACCCCTAGCCCCCATTATCTTTAGGAGATATTACCAAGTTCCAATTTGCTAAATGAAATCTTTTCGTATTTGATTTTCCTAGTTTCCATAAAAAAAATTGAATGGCCTGAGCTAGATATTTTTTAATTCCTATGGGAGCCGGGAGGAAAGAAAAATGAAATATGGGTAGGGATAACAAAATTGATTTAATAAGCACCAAATGTTATGTTGGGTTCAACCAGAAGGCACCCCATCCTTCCATTTTATTTTTTATTTTTTTTAATAGGATTTTCCAAGTATCTCTCGAGAGAGCTTTGAAGCAGATTGGGATTCCTAGGTATTTAAACATTTTCCATTCCACTATAATAGGAAATTGCATAATTTGAGAAATACCTAGGATGGCTTGGGATTTTATGTTCCAGGAGTAAATTTGGATTTTATTATGATTGATTAAACCTCCCGATACTTGGGTGAATTGGTCTAGTATTATCTTAAATATTCGAGCAATAATCTTGGATGCTCCTCCCAACAACAAAGTGTCATCTGCAAATTGCGAATGATTGATCCTCTTAACTCCTATAGCTATATGAAGCCCAGGAATATCCCTGTAGTTAACTCCCATTCTAATTTTATGTTAAGAGCCTCAGCCATAAGAACATATAAAATGGGGGAAAGAGGGAATGTCTGCCTAATCCCACAAGACGCTTTAAATAATGTTGTAGGAATGTCATTCACCAAGGGGTCTATCCAGGGATTAGAAATACAGGATCCTATCCAAGATACAAAAACCTTATTGAGGCCAAATTTTTCCAGAACTTCCTTGAGAAAATTGTGCTTGACTCTATCAAAAGCATTAGCCATGTCATATTTTGCAACCATGTCTTTTTCCCCTCGGCTAACACTAGAATGGATGGCCTCTTGTACCAAGATAATGTTGTCCCATTTTTGTATTTTAGCCACAAATCCTCCTTGATTTGGAAGGATTAAAGAGTTCAAGTAGGGTTTCAACCGATTTGTTATAATTTTAGCCATTATTTTATAAGACATGTCAAATAAGGATGTTGGGAGAAATCGTTCAAATGAAGAGGCCCTATTTTCTTTTGGAATAAGAGCTAAGAAAGTAGAGTTGGTAGTTCCCCCCATCCAATGGGATTTTTTCACATATTGAATCATCTTGATTAGATCAAATTTTGTAATATGCCAACATCTTTTGTAGAAATGGATGGTAAACCCATCAGGCCCGGGTGCTTTATCTTGATTAAATTGATGAATGGATGTAAATATTTCTTCCTCTGATATTGTCATGTTCAATTCCTTATTGGCCCCCTCTGATATTTTCTTTGGGATATGAGATATGAATTGCTCACATAGTCCTTCATCCAAGCTACTATCCTTCGCATATAACTTACTAAAATGAGCACTAGCCAAATTTTGTATCTCCTCAAAAGATGAAGTTACTTCACCTGTGGGACTTTTGATTTCCTCTACCCTATTCCTCCATTGTTGTGATCTTCCATGCTTATGAGAAAAGGAGGTATTTTTATCCCCATCCTTAAGCCAAAGACTTCGATATTTTATCCACCATGTTGCTTCTTCATATTTTAAAGACTTTAAGTAGGACTGATAGGTAATTTTCTCCTATTGTATAAGATCGGGTTGTACCTCTTGATTGTCTATTTTATTTTGTATCTCCTCCAGTTTTTTTCTTCTGCCCCGTCACTTCTATATTCATTGGGTGTGTTGAGGATTTTACACAGTGCTTGATTGCTTCTTTAGTCAACTTTAATTTTTGTTCCCATATATAAACAGAACAACCTTTGATCCATTGGCTCCACGTTATGGTAAGTAAAGGGAAAAAATCCATTTTTTCCATCCAAATGGGATTGAATCTGAATGGAATGGGACCCAAATTTTCTTCTTTAACAAAGCTAAGAGAGATGGGTTGATGATCCGAGCTAGCCCAAGGAATTATTGAGGAAGAAATATTTTCATCTCGGTAAAAGAAGGAATAGCTTGGAAGGAAGCGATCTGATCTTGCAGCAATGTGACCAAGACCCACTCTCATGTTGTTCTAGGTGAATTGGTCTTTGTTTGGTTGAACATCCACCAAGTCTACTATCAACATTAAATATTCCATTTTTTCTCTGGATGGATCCCAAACTATAGAACCCCCTCTTTTTTCTTTTATATGGATTGTGGTGCTAAAGTCCCCAATTATTATACAATTTTGTGTGAGCCCCATTCCCTCTAGGCCTAATAGAGACTCCCAACATTTTGTTTTTTCCCAATAGGAATTCGGCATATATACATTAAAAATATGGAAGATCATACATGTGGGAAGATGATTCAGTTTTACCATTATCCAGTGCGATGCTTTGTGACTTTCTTCCAGCTGAAAGAGATCAACATTCCAAAAGGTGCAAATTCCCCCTAAATCGCCTCTTGACCTTAGCGTGACTCCTTTACTTTTTTTCCATATATACTGCATTTCATTGAAAGTTTTAGACTCCCCTAATTTTGTCTCCTGGACTAGAAGGATATGAGGTTTTTCACTTCAAATCAATTTTCTCATTGCGTATTTTTTTTCTTTACTACCTAATCCTCTGGAATTCCAGGAGACTAACTTCATTATTTACCTATTGATTTGGATGCCCCCCCTTTAGTGGGATGAGATTTTGTCATGCTTTTCCCTATTTGTCCATGCCCTTTTCCTCGCTTGATGTCCTTTTTGAGAATCCCTTCCAGAGTAGTTTGAATTCCAAGCTCTTTCCTATAGATTTTTCCCTTTTGGGTTGTTGCCATTGTTCTTGAGCTCCTTCCTCTCGGGGATCTGATTTGTTATGTGGACAGTTCTTTGCAAAATTCCCATATTCATGACAGGTTTTGCACTTGAAGGGAAGTTGTTCATAGTCTACTTGTTGAATGTATGACCAATTATCCATAGTTAAGAAGGGAAGTTGTTCATAGTCTACTTGTTGAATGTATGACCAATTATCCATAGTTAACTGAATAGCCTCTAGTAGTCATTTTTCTAGATCTACCTCTACACAGATTAGCGCATAGGATTGCATGCCATATCATGTTTCGGCTCGATCAATGAATATTTCCAAGGTATTCCCAATACTTCGAAGGGTTTCATCATTCCAACAGTGAAGCATGAGAAACAGAAGACGAACCCAAACCGGGACAGTCGAAGGGATATCATTTTCAGGGATAAAGTCTGGAGTCCATTTATTTAGATACATTCCCCTTGAACCCATAAAGTAAAGCCCATTTCTAAAGATAAGATCTTGATCTGCGCTATTCTCAAACAAACAAAAACAAAAAAAACCTTACCACAAAATGTCGAGGACTTTTTCCCTTGAATTTTTTTCTTCCGGTTCATATCTAACCATTGTGCCATGGCTCTTGGAGAGGGACATACTCCTGTAAATTGACCGATCATACCATTCTCAACTAGCCATAGAGAAAATGGACTCGTCGACGAGGGATGAACAGGGACCTTTGGGATCTCGTCGAGATTTTTCATGAACTTGGGACGAGCTTTCTTTATCGACTTGGAGTACGAAGCAATAAGTGCCTAGAATGCAGCAATATCAGGCAGAGGAGGGGAAGTCGGGGGGTTCCGCCCCCC
>JASDQU010680418.1:943-44787 GCA_032191745.1 Picea mariana
GAATGATGCTTCATTGGAGATAGCAGAGAAGAAAGAGGATAAGTAGGAGGAGACGTACAATCAAATTAAGGTTGAACTTCAAGGGGTGCATCAGGAACTACAGTCCATTCGCCCAGTTTCCACTGTGCCTATGCCACTAGGAACAATAGAAATGGGAGATGAGCCAACTCAACTCCATCGAATCACTGATACAGTCGAAGCTCACCTTCGATGAGCAGAAGAAGAAACAACGCAAGCCACCTAGGCTTTAAGACAAGTACAGGGAGTCCTTCTAGAGAAACGCAATACTGCAGAACAAGAAAATATTTCTCTCCAAGAAAAGTGGTATGAAGAAAGAGAACATCTGTAGAAAAGAAAGGAACAATTTCTTGCAGAGAAACTCAAAGTAAAGGAAATGGTCAATAGAGAAATTCACTCTGTGACAGTCATAGAAGTAAATACCGAAGAGCGAGTTCCATAGCAGATTGAACAACTTGAAAAATTTATCTAGCAGCTACAACAACGCATTGCAGATTTGGAACTACGCACTGTACCCAAAACCCCGCAAGATGTAAGGGACCTAAGAGAAGCAACTGCCTGTAGTGCAGTTGACAGACTAAAATCTCTTTCCATGGAATGCAAGTAGCTGAGTAACCATAATGCCCAAACATATGAGAACCTCACCAAGAATCTAGAGTTACAAGCACTTGAGTCGCAACTCCAGGAAGAGAAGCAACACGCAGACACACTACAGGTGTAGATGAAGGCCCTCTCAGCCATAGAAAGAATGAAGCGGTCTCAAGAGAAACACACCGCCCAGCAGCAGATCCATATGATTCAAAGAAAAGTTATGGAAGTAACTCAATGACTCTAGCTAGTATAAGATAACGCATGCCAACTATTCACAGAGGTTGAAATCCGAGGAGCGGAGCTAGAACAGGTTGTCACCGTAGCAAAACAGTGCCTAGAAGGGCTCGTGAATGACGCAGTAATCTAGGAGTTCATCGAGAAAGAGGTCGTCGCACAGCAACAAATCGAAGCAGCTGGAACGAAGCTTGAGGCGTTCGACATAGAACTAGTGAGACCAGAGTGACTCGGGACAAGTCACAAGTGATTGTTGGGGGCCTGTTGTTCATTGACCAAGTTTTGGGAGATTCTTGGTCATGTTCAATTATTTTGGACTTCGACAGCCTGTCGAAGGAGGAGTGCAAGATGAAGCGAAGATCATGGGATCTTGGCCCCTTTTTGGGTCCTTTTTGGATTTTGGGGATTATGTAATGGGATTAGGATGTTGGCCCATGGGTTTACCCATGCTTAGGCCTATTTTGAATTTATAAATAGATGTCTAGGCAATGTAAGGGAGGGAATCTATGTGATGTTAGACCGCTAGTCAAATGTAAATGTATGCTAAGTGCAAGTAGGGCCTATAAGTTCTTTGTGCATGACTGTAAGAGACTTGCATAGCTAAGTGCAAGTGGTTGTAATAGACGGTGGAAGGCTTTGTATTGTAACACAAGGAAGAAGGATCTAGCGAGCTGTGCAAATATTTTGTCCTATGTGGAGAAAGGTTCTGAGGCTCTGTGCATGTAACCTATTGAAGAAGATAATAAATAAGAAGAGTTGGTGGATGTATCCCCACGGTGGGGGTGAACCACATAAATACTATGTTACTCTACTCTGTGTGATGTTCTAATGCATTTATATGTTATTTTCTAAGTGCTTTGAGATGATTAGATAGATTTGCTTATGCTTAGTGCTATTGATATGTGAGAGTGTTATATCTGATCTATACGAATATGCTTAGTGCTTGATCTTCTAGATATGACCTATCGACCTATACTAAGTTCGTAAATACATTAGATTAGTGTGAATGTTTCAAAGCTCTATTTTATCAACGAAGTGGATATTGATTTCATATTGAGGAACTAACGGTGCTAAGTGCTTTATTAAGTAGTACAATCACAACTATGTGTCCCAGCTAAGGTTGCAGACACCTGAGTCCTGCAACCACCCCTACCTCTACCTTGGGTGAGACTTCATCTTCTTCGCAGGTGTTTCCAAAAGGGTCGGTAGTTAGGGTTTTGTTGGTGTGTTGTTATAGCGTTGAACCCTGGGTCTTCCCCTGTGCCAACATCATGAAACATGCATACCCATTTTTGTTTATTGTTGTACATACAAAGCACATTGACAAGTAGAACATCGAGGATGATGTTCCCTTAAGGAGGAGGGGATTGTAATACCCTTGTTTTCCCAAGCTTGTAAATATAACTATAACCTGCTAAAATACTATGGGTAGACTGAATATGTGTGTATGTTGGAATTGATGAACCTTTTTGTTAAAAGAGGTAATGTATGTATTTCTATTAATAAATAAAATGGAAAGTGTTGCATAAATGTTGAAGGGGTTTTCCAAGGTAGATCATGATGCATGAGAGAGATGGTGAGGAGAACCAGTAATGGTTGAGATGACCCCCACTAGACCAGTACTTTATTGGATTTAAATTATTTAGACTGAGAACAATCCTCTGAACCAGAAAACTAAGTTACTAGTCAGGATGGTAGTTGGGAACTCCTCCTCAAGAGTCAATGAGGATATGGGCAGAGTAACCATTTGAAAACTTCCTGACCTGACCACAAAATGGGGATTTGGACCCATGAAATCTTGTCAAGGAAGGTAAGAAAATAAGGTAAATTTATGGGAAGAGAAGAGGATGCAAGAGGAATGGGTCTAGTGACCATTTTCTGAGGAGGGAAAGCATGTGCATCTCTCTAGTTTTGAAGAGAACCAAAAAACAAATTTGTTCTGGGTACATGAATTGTTGGGCAACGTTTTTAGTCCAAGGTGATAAATGAGGTTGTAGAGAAGATGAGTGGTTGAGGAAGCAATCATTGGAGACCCCCTTGCTTGGTAGAGAGAAAAAAGATCTGCCAAGTTCCTGTGGGAGGAGGAGAGTGACCTTTGTCCCTGGTTTTGTTGAACAGAAGGAAGAGTCTCTCTCAGAGCATCATGATCTAGCTAGGGGGTGGCCAACGGTAAATCTATCTAGGATTTGTTGTGCCTACGGTTGGGTGTAAAAGGGCACCCCTTTCAGTAGTTGCATCACTATCTTATTTCTATATAAGTATACTTGGTTAGATCTCTGTAGTGTTTATTTCAGAGAAAATTTTATACTGTGTTCTAGAATTGTGTAAATTTAATTTATGACAAAAGTGACTTGAGAAATTTAAGTAGAATAAAGAGAATGTCTTCATTGATGCTATTTGGTTTCAAACTTTTATCTCTTAACTATATTTGTGATAAAGTAATATTTATGGGAGTGGATGTTGTGGTTGACTGTATTGTATAGTTTAATCCATGTTGGGAAATTGATGACTGAGTAGTTAAAAATATCTATAACACCTCTAAAAGAAGAGAGCAATTTTTCTATGTAATAGTGCTCCCTTTTAGTATAACTTCAAATCCCCTTCCAAAAAAGTTAGAAGGTATCAGATCTGTGTGGACTTTAGGAAATAATCCCAATTATGAGAAAACATTAAAAGTCCTTATAAATAATTATTGAGGAAAATTAATTAGGACATAAACATGAAATTGGTCTAAATGAAATTAAAATACAAAAGTTCTCAAAAATCTATTTGGGGCATAAATAAAAATTTATGTTTGATTTGTGTTAAATCTCTTAAATTTGGGAAGAATCCCCTTAAATTTTGGTGGGTAGTAAATCCTGGTAGAAACATTGAATTTACTGGTAAATCTTTGTATTAGGAATATTTCCTTAAATTTAGTAAGAGTAGTAAAGAACAAAGTTCTTCTCATTTACCCACAGGAAAGGAGAGATTATAATTATATTTTATGTTCGAGTATAGAGAAAATTTCTTGGGAATATAAACTTTTATTTAATATCTTTATAAAGCCTGGAAAACTATAATTTTCCTTTCCTTATTCTTTGATGTAAAATAAAATAATTTTCCTTTAAAGCGTCCAGGTAGAAAAAATGAGTAAAAATATGGAAATATATGTATATATGTTTATATACATATGATTATTATTATTAATATTAATAGTAACATTATTTTATTATTCTAAAAATGCAGATTAAATCCCCTAGAGTGTAAAATACTTGAGACCCAAAATAATATTATTATTATTACCATTTTAATGTCAAACACACAAGAGAATTAAACGGTGACCAAATGCTTTAGCCTTAGATTTGGGACTCCGGGGCTTTGGGATAATTGAATGTAATGAATGTGTGGGAGAGATGAAGGAGATTTTCCCAAAGAAATATCTCTCTTTCTCATGTCAAATATTAATATAATATTGGAGAATTTTAAGACCTGGGTGTAATTTTCGAGTATAAAATTATATATTTTATTATTTTTAAGGTTCATTAAATTGATTACATGTAAATGAAGACAACTCCTTTGAATATTAAATGGTGTGGTAATGTGTGCTAGTGGGGTCACTTCAGAGCTTCAAGACTCCAAGGCTCTGAGATATTGGAGTATAAGGAATGCGGTGGAGAGACAAATAGGGTTGACCCGAATTTCTCTCTCTCTCTCCCTTAATCGAAATATTAATAAAATATTAGGGGACTTTATAAACCTTGGAACATTTTCCAAAGAGGTTAATATAACATATATTAAATGGGTTATTGTGATATTGGTACGTGATAAATTACCAACCCTATTTCCCTTTTTAATTTAATATTAATGTGAAATCACATGAAGCGTGGACCCTTCGGGAGTTTGGGACTCCAGAGCTCCTAGAATTCGGGACTTTAGGACTCTGAGATATTTGGGGTAATAGAATGAACAAGTAATGAAGGGTCAAAGGCCCTAAGCTACACTTTCTCGTTGCACTGGCTGCACAAATATCGATATAAACATTTAAGTTGGTGAATTATATTATAAATTAATATATTTAATTATATTTGCACAAAGGTATAGTATGAGTGGGTCCCACTCCAAAACTCCAGTGTTTTGGAGACTTGGGTACTTAGGGGTCAATTGTGTGACATCCAACATCTTGACCCAAGTCAAGGGACTGGGTATGTGATCCTCCTTTTGAGTCACTATTGTGGCGACCATAGTTGTTGTATCATCAATATGTTCAGGAAAAGTCCAAATAGAGAAATCCTTATATTGCATCGGCCCTTTTTTCTAGTGTCGATCATCCATGAGTTAGTCCTTGTTAGCAACGCCACTTTTCCTTTTTCCTTCTAGAGTCAATTTTGAGTCACATAGTGACCCATGCGCCCCAAACATGCGAAGTCAGGTATGAAATACCACGATGCTGAAGTCAGCAAATGGTCATTTGGCCCTTGGAAAGGGGAAAGGGTGTCAGAGTCAAGAAGTTCATACGTGGTATAGGATTGTCTTTTCCCATAAGGTCGAATCCCATTAATCAGTTTCTACGTACCCCTGTCGATTCAAGTGCTTAAATAAGGGTCACATAGAAAAGTGCCATAGTTATTATCATTTATTATGAAGGCCAAAGGAATGAAGAATTGCATCATTCGTATTATGCTTGCATACAAAATTGCATCACCTCCATTCCACACAGGGATTTGCCATGAATAGCCTCGGGATCGACTTGAAACTTCTCATCACCATAAATTCATTAATGCCCATCATTTCCTCCTCTCTGAGTCGATCTGCAATAAATATCAGATGCTCGACATGTCCCTCCAGTTGTAGAATTTGTCCCAAGTTGTATGTCGCATTTATTTTTCTCCAATTCAATTGGTTCAGAGCTATCCATCGATACATTTGTTCGGAACAATTGCGCACAATTTTCACCTCAGCTGCATCATAGCATTTTTTAGAGTATGAGAAAGGGAGCAAGGAGTAGTAGAAATGCATGGTCTAAACCTCAGAGAGATTGGATTTCATTTGCACCTGTGGAAACTATTCCCAGAATCTTAGAGGGACACATCTTTCCACACATAGAAGAGACTGCCTTAAGAAGAGAGAGGACCGAGATAGAGAAATGCATATAGAAAGGAAAGATACTAGGAGCATTTGCCTCTGGAAAATAGCTGCCTCAGAAAAGAGGCAGGCCAAGAAAGAACATAGAGGTCACGAAGGTGGAGTCCACAAGGAAAAATGAGGAAACACCATCTCAGTAGATGAAGTAGGTAAAGATGGATATTTCCGAGATTTATCAAGAAAATAGAGAATTAAAACGACAGCTAACGAAAAAGCCTGTGGAGGCATTAGCTACATAGAGTCATAGAGGGAACATGGCATGGATGAAAAGGCAGCTTAAGGAATCTCAGAACGTTATTGTCCAGCTGCGAGAAGCACAAAGGCTAGGAGAAGAAGGGCACACAGAGTATCCAGGGGAAGGCGGGGCAAATGAACAAGAAGTCTATGTGGCTCTCGCCTTCGCACAAGAAAAGAGAGCTTGATGAGAAACTTTGTATTTATGACAATGTTTTGGGTGATACGCATCCTTTGAAAGTATCTCACCATTTTGGTAATGGTCATGGAAATCTCATAGCCGTTTGCTACATGTGGCTCTCCACAAATAGGCATGCAACGGGAGGCGAAACTGACATTGCAGACACTCATTTTGAGGCGAACACCTGTTCATAGGGATGGTCAATCAGGAAACACAATGAAACATATCTTCCTACGTCGTATCCTGACCGACGACCTGATCTTGTGGCGAAACCTTGAAGACAGTTACTAGTAGACATGCATGATTTTTGCCTATTTTTGGGTAGTGCCATGCGCAGAGTTTCTAGCGCATGTGGCACAGTTTTTCCAGTCCAGATTTAGAAATTAGCATAGAGGGTAGACCAAGTGTCACCTTCATTTATATATTTCATCTTTTTGATGTAACCAATGTTGGTTGAAAATTTTAAGAAACAAATGTTGTTGTAAGAAGTCTGAGTGTTTTTTACTTAAACTTAATGCAAAGGTCTCGTGTTTTGATGTAAAGATTCTAGTTGTGATAATTTGATGTATTGTGTTTCTTTCTCTACGTATATTCTTCCCTGTTATCTTTAATTTCATATCTCATATCATCTATTTTGGAACGAAATTTTGAACTTGTGGATTCACAGTACTGCGCCCTCTTGTTCGTGCCACTTAGATAAAGCATTTTCTTCTCGATCTAGCTTCAAATTCGTCCATGGCTACGCTCTAAAATCCCTCTCTCTATTTTTCTCCCACCACACTTTACGGTTAAACACTGAAGGTTGTCGCTTGCCTATCCTTTCCCTCTCGAAACTAGTCACCGAGTCATTTGTTCTGTCTCTTCCTCAGACCGACCCCATAGACCAAAGTTTACTTCTCTGTGCCAATATAACCAGAAGCATTTTATCGTCAGTTTTAAATCTACCCATCATTCAAAAATCCATATCCTACGTAGATACCATGCCATTTATGAGAGAGCCCTATCCAGATATGGAAGTCTAGTTTCGGGTCTCAAAGTTGGTTGAAAAAGTTACCTTCGTTGTCTGTTTCTCAACCAAATATATTTATGGAGTGCTAACATTCTGGTGCCATTGCTAGGGACGAAGTTGAAATAATTTTCCCCGGGAGAATGAGAAACACTGCAGTTTGACCCCTGAGGGTAACAAAGGGACAAACACCCATATCGGTTGAAACCTTTACCCTGGAGACTTCAGTCCAAACAAAGTAGTGGCCCCCCAAGTAACACTATTCAGAAAACCTGGCTCCAAATACCTTTTACACCAGAGTGAATCCTGACTGAAACTCCTCTAAGCTCATATACAACCCAAAGAGAATTTTTTGCAAGGCCAGAGAACAAGCACCAGACCCATTCTATTTCCTGGACAGAAGTCTATCTTTTCCCAACGACAACACGCAGAGAATTGATGACCTAGATTTTGACTATTCAGGTCTCAGTTAGAGACTAGTTTGGATGAGACTGTTTTCAACCCGAAAAAATTCCCACCCCTAGTGATGAGTAACACCTCCCAAAATCTGAATCCTCCTAGAACTATGGCTGCTAGATTCACCCCCCTCGCCCTGTCGACCCAGTTACACGACTTGCCTCAGAATTATAACCAAAGAATTAGACTTTACGATGTTGAGGGAGATGTTTCCACCAAGAAACACCTGGACTAGTTTAATGATTTCGTCAACTTGGAGGAGGTAGATTACGTAGATGCAAAGATGAGGCTTTTCACACAAAGCCTTTCGGGAGACATAAGAAAATGGTTCAAATCCCTCCGAGCCACTATCATTAGAGACTTCACGACATTCGAAAGATCTTTCCTGAATAAATGGGGAGACAAGAAGAACCCTTTGTAGTTGTTGACACAATACAATAACATGAGGAAAGTGCCAGATGAAATAGTGCAAGAGTTTTTGGCTCATTTTCTAAAAGTATATAACTCCATACTTGTCAAAGTAAACCCCCCACCCGACGCTACGCAGCTACGGTACGCAGATTTGTTCAATAGTGAATTTTCTTTGCTGCTGAGAGAAAGAAGGTCAGAAAACCTGGATGCCATTATGAGTAACATTGTCGAGGTCGAAGTGAACATGATGGCATTGAGAAATATCAAATCTAAGTTCAATCATAGCAACAAAATACACCAAGGGAATGCACAGCCATCAACGTCGCGACCCTCAGATGACAGGTTCGATGTGATGATGAAAACCATGGAAAATTTGATGGAACGAATGTCCATGGGAAACAATCCTACTGTGTGAGACCAAAACAAACCGCAACCCAAAAATTTAAATCTCTGGAGGGGTCAAATTCCTCAGATCAGACAGCGGGACCCAGGCGACCAGCAGACAAGGCCCCCTTTCTAGAAAAACTACATGGAGGAGGATTTTGACTAGTCTTTCGATGACTAGATGCACTTTTGTGATGATAAAAACCCGTGTGTGTTCTTGAAAAAAAGTGAACACGATCGGTATATGAGCCAAAATGAAGATTTCGCACTAGAAACTGATGACAACATGATACTCAAAATAGATGGTGCACTGTCTTGGGAGACAGAGGAATTCAAGAAAGGTTATCAGAATGCTATCATGTAGTTTTAGAAGAAGTATAACCTCCGGAGAAAAGATGCACCTATCGAGCCGAAGTAAATAGACTCCGCGAAAGGGCCCGCACCAGACGCACCCTCCACTACCCAAGCAATATTAGACAGTGCAGCCAAGGATGCAGCTGAGAAGATGAAGTCGAAGCAGGAAATCCCCAAGAAGGATTGAGAGATAGGTTAGGAGATGAGTGAAAAATAGGTAGAGAAGGTCTTCTCCCCTTTCAATTTTGAACATCAAATGGAAAAAATCAAGATCTTTGTCCCATTAAATGAGCTAATTACAAAGGGTGAGCATCGGGAACAAATCATAAGGAGTTGAAAATAGGAGGGGCCCTTGATACTCTGAAAGTCTGAGATGATCACCCTGCCATTTTATTTGGCCCGCACGTCGAAGAGATGAGTGATGAAGAAGATGTCCCCCCTTTTTATGTCAGTTTGAAAATCCATGATCTAAACTTACATAATGCCATGCTTGATTCTAGCACATCACATAATATCATGCCGAAGGTGGTCATGGATGAGTTGGGACTAGAGTTCACCAGACCATACAAAGACCTTTTCTCTTTTGATTCAAGGAAAGTCAAGTGTTTGGTCATAAACAAAGACTTAGTCATATCGTTGGCCCAAATCCCTGCCAAGAACATGGTCATGGATGTGGTCGTCGCAGACATACTCATGAAGTTCGACATGCTTCTCTCAAGATCATGGGCTGTGAAAATGAAAGGCATGTTGCAGATGGATATGACCTATGCCACTATTCCTGTGTTTGGCCATGACAGAAGACTGTACAGGGAAGTCATGCTGAAATATATGGTGAGAAGAAAAACGCATCCCCACAACCATCCTATATATGTCGTCGACACCGAAGTTGGTTCGTCTATTTTTTACAATGTATTTAGCTTCAGGGAGGAAGGATTGACGACCACTGTGAGAGTCGATGATGAGACCACGCAGGAAACCATAGAGCACCTCGGCCCAGAAGACTGTGCAGAAGACGAGGTGTGGAACATGAGCTTCAATGGCACAGTCAACTAAGAGGTAGTTGGAGCTGGAATATCGGTAAGCCCCCCAAGATAGGCACAAATTTGCATTTGTACAAGCTCGCGTTTGAATGCACTAACAATATGGTGGGGTATGAAGATCTAATTTTGGGCCTTCAAGTTTTGAAAGAACTAGGTGCGTAGAGGATAGCAGTGCACAAAGATTTCGAGCTAATCATAAATCAGGTGAAAGGAGTGTATCAGACCAAACACACCAGACTGTGCACTTACATAAATCTGGCTCTGGATCTCCTTGAAGGTTTTTCAAAGTATGACCTCATCATTGTCACCAGGGAACAAAATCATGTCGTCGATGTATTGGCCACCTCAGCTTCAGTTTTCAATATCCCCTCTATTTCAAACAAAAGATATGAAATCGAGGTTAGGAACAGGTCAGCAGTACTCGATAACATCAAACATTGGCAGGTGTTTGAGGATGGTAAGTAGGTGGAGAGGTTCCTCCTCATGAGCGATGAGTTCACTAACACAAACCTCAATGGGGAATGCTACGACGATGAAGAGGAGTGCGCAAAAGCGCACAGTGATGATGGCCCTTTCCAAAACTAGATCGTGGGAAGGGATATAATCCAATTGAAAAATAACATCACTCTGAAGGGGTTGGTGCCACTAGAAAAAATGTTCAACAAAAACGATGTGGCCAATAACCCCAAGATCACTTCAAGCATAGAAGATGTGGAAGACTAAAACATCGGGACCAAGGTGGAACCGAAGATGGTAAAGTTATAAAAAAAGCTCATTCCAGAGGTCAAGAAGGATTACATAAAAATCATGAAGGACTTCCTAGATGTTTTCACATGGAGCTATGATGATCTGAAAGTGTATGACACAAAGGTAATCCAGCATGTTATCCCTCTCAAGGAAGATCAAAATCCTTTTAAGAAAAAGTTGAGATGGATAAACCCTTTGCTACTTCTGCTGATCGAGAAAGAGTTAAAAAATATTTTCAACGACAAAATTATCGTTTCCTTGAGATTCTCAAAGTGAGTAGCTAACTTAGTGCCCGTGAGAAAGAAAAGTGATGAAACTAGACTATGTGTAGATTTCCAAAATTTGAATAAGGTGTCTCTGAAACACCACTACCCCCTCCCCAAAATGGACTACATCTTGCAAAAGGTAGTGGGATCTCAAAGGATGTCCATGTTGTACGGTTTCTCGGGGTATAACCAAATCATGGTTCACCTGGACGACAAAGAGAAGATGACTTTCACCACTCTGTGGGGAACATTCATGTATGCTAAGATGACTTTCGTCCTGATGAACATTGGTGCCACTTTTCAAAGGGCGATCGACATTGCTTTTGCTGATGAAAAAGACAAATTCATCGTGATTTATCTTGACAACATCACAGTGTACTCTACCTCCAATAAACAACACCTCGAGCACCTGGAAAGAGTTTTCCAAAAGTGCAGGAAGTTTATCATATCACTGAATCCGAAGAAATCTCATTTCGTGGTTGAAGGAATATTGAAGATCGGCGCCCCGCGTAGTAAAAAGGAGGTACAATCTTTCCTGGGTAAGGTAAATTTTCTAAGAAGGTTTATCCCAAACCTGGTAGAAACCATAAAACATATAACTTGTATGCTCAAGAAAGGAAATGAGATTAAGTGGAACCCTGAGGCCAAGAGTTCCTTTGAAGACATCAAAGTGGCCCTGACTAAATCCCCTGTGTTAGCTATCCTGAACTTTACGAAATTTTTTCTCCTTTTTTCATTTTCCTCAGAGCACACAATCGTCGGAGTACTTTTGCAAAAGGACGAGGAGGATTTCGAGAAACCCATAGCCTACTTCAGCTGAAAATTGTGCAACTCTCCCATAAGGTATGACATCATGGAAAAGAAGGAGTACGCTTTAGTAAAGGCTCTGAAGGAATTTAGGACATATATATTGCACTCCCACATTATCACCTGCATGCCCAGTAGTTCGGTAAATGACGTCCTTACCCAGCCTAACCCAGAAAGAAGGAAAGGAAAATGGATAGCCTCCATGTTAGAGTACGACCTTGAGATCAATCCAACCAAGTTGGTCAAGGGCCAGGGCCTTGCGAAGTTAATGGCATAGTCGGACTGCGACATCATCGGTATGAATTTCATCATCGATCTATCAAAGTGCCCTCAGGAAGAAAGGGTTGCACAGGTACCTCAACATTTCATTGATTCGTCGTGGTACACAGACATCATCTGTGTTTTATAAAACCTTCAGGCTCCTCCAAGCATGAGCAAGACTAAAGCAAGATTTATCAAACTCAAGGTGGTTAAGTTCTATGTTTTGGATAATTCTCTATATTGGAAATATCCCAGAGGAATACTATTAAGATGCTTTCTAGAAGACGAGACGAAGCGGTCCATACAGGAGTTTCACAAAGGAGACTGCGGAGGCCATCATTATTGCAATACCACCGTGCAAAAGATCCTGAGGGAAGGTTATTACTGGATGATGCTTTTCACTAACGTATATAAAGAGGTCTCCAGCTACCACGAATGCCAAATTTTCGACGAGAAAAGAAAGCTACAACCTCTGCCGTTAAAGCCAGTCTCAGTCGAGGTGCCTTTCATGTAGTGGGACCTATATTTCATAGGAGATAAAAACCCATTGTCCTCTGCACAACACAAATGGATCCTCACAACCAATGATTATTTCACGAAGAGGATCGAGGCGGTCCCCACAAAGAAAGCCACCAATGCGGTCATCATACAGTTCCTAGAGACAACAATTCTATCAAGGTTTGGATGTCCTATTAAGATCATAATCGATAATGTGGCTGCATTCAAGTCTAAAAGGATGGATAAGTTTTGTTAGGACTATAATATAACCTTGGGACACTCCTCAACGTATTATCCATAGGGAAATGGGTTAGCAGAGTCTTCAAACAAGTGCATGACCAGAATCATCAAGGGGATCTTGAAAGAAAATAAGAGAGCATGGCATAAGAAGATTATCTACGCACTACCACTAAGAATTCCATATCAATGTCAACTTTCCAAATTGTTTACGGCGTGGATGCAATTTTCCCTACTGCGCTGGGACCGCCTGTTAGGAAACTGTTGCAAGAACAAGAGGCCGAACCAGATGATGCGCAAAGAAGGATAAACTAGATGATCCACACCCAACAGGTGAGGGATTAGGCATGTAATCGATCCTGACTTCACCAAGAGAGGATAAAGAAAAATTTCAACAAACACTCCAAGGAGGAAGGTCTCCAGGTGGGAGATCTTGTGCTGAGATGGGACGTGTGAAATGAAGGAAAGGGGAAACATGGAAAGTTTGATCACCTTTGGACGGGACCATATAGAGTCGGCGCATGCTGCAGAGACAACGCTTTTTTCTTGACAGGACTAGATGGGGATTGTCTCGGTTGGGGGCCTGTAAAGGCAGGTTCCTCAAATACTACCTGATGTAAGAAATTTCGTTTGAGCCATTTGTCATTGTAAATAGTCGCTAAATTTGAGTCAAGTCAGTATGTTAGCAAAAAATTGAAGCCCGAAGTGAAGGCCCTAAGTTTATGTTGCAGTCTTAGAAGTTGTGCCATTGAGTCTAGCTGTTTTCTTTTCCATCTTTTGTTTTTTTAATTAGTATATAGACGTCAAGTCAAGCCCAATGGTCAGGAACCTGGTCTACTATTGTTTGCCACCTCACAGGGAGGATAGCATCCCCATTGGAGCCAGCTATTAGCGCCGCCACTTTTCCTTTTTCCTTCTAGAGTTGATTATGAGTCACGTAGTGACCCATGTGCCCCAAACATGCGAAGTCAAGTACGAAATAACGAGATGTTGAAGTCATCAAATGGTTGGTTGGCCCTTGAAAAGGGGAAAGGGTGTCAGAGTCAAGAAGTGCATAAGTGGTTAAATAAGGGTTTCATTAGTAAGTGCCATAGTTATTATCATTTATTATGAAGGTTGAAGGAATGAGGAAATGCAACGTTAATATTATTCTTGCACGAAAAATCGCATCACCTCCATTCCACACGCAAGGATTTTCCATGAATAGCCTAAGGATCGACTTGAAACTTCTCATCACCATAAATTCATTAATGTCCAGCATTTCCTCCTCTCTGAGCTTATCTACTATAAATCTCAGATGCTTGACATGTCCCTCCAGTCGTAGAATTTGGCCCAATTTGTCTGTCACATTTATTTTTCACCAATCCAATTGGTTCAGAGCTATCCATCAATACATATGTTCAGAAAATGTGTGCACTATTTTCACCTTGGCTGCATCATGGCATTTTTTCAGAGTACGAGAAAGGGCGTGTGGAGCGGTAGAACTACGAGGTCCAAACCTCAAAGAGATTGGGTTTCATTTGCGCCTGCAACAACTATTCCCAGAAGCTTAGAGGGACCCATATTTCTACACATAGAAGAGACTTCCTTAAGACAAGAGAGGACCAAGACAAAGAAATGCATATAGAAAGGAAAGATAGTGGGTGCATTTTCCTCTGGACAATAGCTGCCTCGGAGAAGAGGCAGGCTGGGGAAAAACATGGAGGTCATGAAGGTAGAGGCCACCAGGACAAATGAGGAAACTCCATCTCAGCATCTGAAGTAGGAAAAGCTGGCTATTGTCGAGCTTTATCAAGAAAACAGAGAATTAAAACGACAACTAGCGACAAAGACCGCAGAGGCATCGGTTGCGCAGAGTCACAGAGGGAACATGGTGTGGCTGAAAAGGAAGCTTAAGGAAGCTCAGAATGTTATTGTCCAGCTGCAGGAAGTGAAAAGGCTAGCAGAAGAAGGGCACACAGAGTATCCCGGGGAAGGCAGGGAAACTGAACAAGAAGTCTACGTGGCTCTCACCTTCGCAAAAGAAAAGAGAGCTTGACAAACAGATTTGTCTTTACAAAAATTTTGTGGGTGATACGTGTCCTCTGAAAGTATCTCACCATTTTGGTAATGGTCATGGAAATAGCATAGCCAATTGATGCGCGCGACTCTCATCAAATAGCTGTGCAACAGAAGGCAAAACTGACATTACAAACAACCATTTTGAGGTGGACACCTATTTGTAGGGATGGTCGATTGGGACACATAGCGACACATATATTCCTATGTCAGATCCTAACCGACGACCTGATATCATGGCGAAACCTTGAATACGGTTACTAGTAGACATGTATGATTTTTGCCTATTTTTGGGTAGTGCCATGCGCAGAGTTTCTGGCACATGTGGCACAATTTTTCCAGTCTAGATTTAGCAGTTAGCATAGAGGGAAGCCTAAGAGGCACCTTTGTTTATATATTTCATCTTTTCGATGTAACCAGGGTTGGTTGGCAATTTTAAGGAACAAATTCTATTGTAAGAAGTCTGAGTGTTTTTGACCGAAACTTAATGCAAAGGTCTTGTGTTTTGATGTAAAGATTCTAGTTGCGATAGTTGGATGTATTGCATTTCTTTCTCTGCATATGTTATTCCCTGTTATCTTTAATTTCATATCCCATATCGTCTATTTTGGAATTAAATTTCAAACTTGCGGATTCGCAGTAAAGTGCCCCCTTGTTCGCGCCACTTAGACAAAGCGTTTTCTTCTCAAGCTAGCTCTGAATTCATCCATGGTGACGCTCTGAACTTTCTCTCTCTGTTTTTATCCCGCCACACTTTACGGTTAAACACTGAAGGCTGTCGCTCGCCTAGCCTTTCCCTCTTGAAACCAATCACCGAGTCATTTGTTTTGTCTCTTCCTCAGACCGACCCCATAGCCCGAGTTTTACTTCTCTGCACCAATATAACCAGAAGCATTTTATCTTTGGTTTTAAATCTAGCCATCATTCACAAAGCCATATCCTTCGTGGATACTGCGCCATTTTTGAGAGAGCCCTCTCCATATTCGGAAGGCTAGTTTCGGGTCTCAAAGTTGGTTGAAAAAGTTACCTTCGTCATCTGTTTCTCAGCCAAATAGATTTATGGAGTGATAACAGTCCTAAATCACTATGTTCTTTGATCTACTTCAAATATTTGTACTTGTTTCACTTTTTTGAGAAGGGATACATCAAGGCCCTCTTGCGACAAATCATTTCCTACCGACTTCAGCACATTATCAAGGAAGTTGGTTTAGAAACTTTACAATACCTAGGGACTTGCATGCCTCAGTGGAAAGTTTCCTCGACTTTGATGATAATGTTTCATCGTTCACCTTCAATCGAATAATTATATGGGTGCTCTACTTTATCTCATTTATTCACACTCAATAGATGGTTCATTTTGCATTTGTTAATGGTTTTCATCATTGGTCAGTAATCAGATGGTTTCTACCATGTTCAACTTTGATACCTTTATCCACATCATTAGATTCGTACTATGGAACAATAGAGATGAAGACCCTGGTTCCTATCTAATATATCTAGGTTGCAATGGAGTATTTTGAGTATGAATTGTTGCATAGATCCATAGTGTATGTCTCGTGGCTATGTTCAAATTTGAGTCTTTATGACATAGAACCACAATTTTTTTTGTGTGGCTATGTTTAGATTTGATACATAATGGCATGGATCCACGATGAATTTTGGTGGCCATGACTAATCAAACTTGACATGGATCTTTGTATATAAGCACTTATGCTTTGAGTCACTTGTATTCTAATTATGGGAATTCCTACCTCAGTATTGATACTACAATTCCTTGTTTACTATTACAATTCTCCAATGGATGTGTTCTTTGTTTCAATTCCCACACGAAAAATTATTTCATCTATCACCACTTTCTAGCTTCATACTTTGAGGGGAATTCTATTACACATTATTTTGTCACAACTGCGGATGTTCACCTACTCTCTATCATTTAAATTTTAAAATCCATGATCATTGAAGAAAGGCATTTTTTTGAATAAAGTCAACCATTTAAAACCCTAATTTCTAAAAGTCTTGCATGGTGCACCAATGCAACATGGGACACCCTTAAGTGTTGAATGTTGCACCACTGCAAATTGTGACAGTGTCTCATGTTGCTAGTTCATAGGGTGTGACACCATTTGAAAGAAAGGAAAAAGGATAAATTCAAGAAATTTCTACAAGAGAATATTTGAAGATGAGGTGTCCTTCAATTGGTTTGGATCTCACCTGTACTCCTTGGTTGTTTGTATAGATTTGTTAGAGTACTATTGTTTCTTTCACTGGTTATCTTGTTTTCTTATACAGGTTTTCATTCAAAAGCCTCTGAATCAAGCTAAGATCTACAATTAGCAAGGACAACCATGAGTAAAAAGGTATGATTCCTTCCTTATTAGTATTTCAATTGTATGAATATAAGGAAAGTAATATGTTTTTTGTTGTTTTGTTCTATCTTTGGGTTCCCAAGCTAGGGAGATTAGTTTATGTCTGCATTGATTAATTTGTCCACCAACACCTATCTCAACATATCCACTCCAAATCATTTTGAATTAGATCAAAACATTCATTGGGTATCTCCATGCCCAATTTTTGAACACTATGTACAAATTTCACCTTCATCTGGGCCCCATTCATTGAGCACAACCCAAATATTTAAGAACCATTGACTTGAATTTTTTGAAAATCGAAGAAAAATTGGCCCATGGCTCTCATTAAAACTTTTGTATCCCCCATCACTGCAGAATTACCCTTTAAATTTCATCTCAATTTGAGTTTTTTGCTCCTATTATGGTCAAAAATGGTTTTTGTCTCCAGACATTTTTTTTATACAATTTTCTCCTTTCCTTTCCTCCTCCTTCTCTTTTTCTCTTTTCTCTTCTTCTCTTCCTTCTTATTTTTTATTTCTTTCTTATCATTTTTCCTTTATCTTCTTCTTTTCCTATTATTTATTCTCTTCTTCTCTTCCTTCTAGTTTCTTTCTTTCTTTCTTCCCTTTCTTGGAATTTGTTTATTTTCATCATACAAAGAAATGTGCATCTACCTTTTGCATCCTTCACTCTGTAAGTCTCAAGACTTATTAAATTTTCCACCATGCTGAGAAAAGTGCATCTTCCTTTTGAATCCCACACTCCACAAGTCTGATGACTTAGTCAATTTTCCACCATGCAAAGGAGTACTCATGTGGACAAAATTTGGTGCAACCCCCATCCCCTCCTAGGGGTTCTACAACCTCCTGATCAAGGATCTTCCAATTTATAAGCTAGATCAACTCTTCGGGACCTTGCTAGCCCCAACTCGATTTAACACAGGCCCTTTTTATCTCCTTGGGCACATGTTATATAGAAGTCGCAGGCTCTGTGATGTAGGGGCATCACCTTCAAAGTCAACATCACACACGTGGAGGCAGATGAATGACATCTCAACAATGAAAGAGTTTCAAATCAATCATTTAACTCAGAATTTAATCTGTTGTTGAGATATTTTTGTAACAACATTTTAAAAATGTAACCTGTTTGTAATGTCTAGAAGGAATGTAAGAAATTGCAGATATGGAGTGTTGACTCTATCTGGAAATAACTAGTATTTATTGTAATAGAACAGAGTAGGTAATAGCTTTTAATTTTAAATGATAGATTTTAGAATAGGGCGAGAGAGCTCGTGGAGCGGTCCTTAGATAGTTTTTCAGTATTTCATTGTAATAGATCAGAGTGAATAGACAAGATAGAGAGATCAATAGATCAGAGTAGAGTAGCAAAAACACTATGTATTTTGTTTTTCATGAATGAATGGAAGAGATAGAAATTGTCCCAAATTCCTTGGACTGTGTTCATCTTATGTGTGATTAAATGAATGTTATTCGATGTGTATAACTTATTACATTTCATTCATGTATGATTGTTTGAAGATATTAACTGTATGAGTTCATGATGAAGTTGGTTGAGTTTCAATCATTTCTCTTTTGATACTTGTATGCAAGGTGTGCATCTGGAATGCAAGGAGTGCATCGACTGAGTCTTGGATTGACTCAGAGAAGTTTAGAGAGAATCAAAGAAAATCATACCAGGTGCAAGGTATACACAGCATCAAGAAGCCAACAATCTTTGAAGAACCAACATAGAAGAACACCAGGTCGGAGAGAAACATTTTCTTCTCAAGAAACTCCTTCGAAACTGAGTTATTCAAAATCCCAGGAATGCAAGGTGTGCATGGGAGGTCTAAATACTTTCAAGGGAAAAAGCTCAGAAGGGATAACACTTTCACAAGTGTTTATGAGATCTAGGAGTTGGACTCGCAGGAGAAGCAAACATTGAAACCTTTGAGATCTGAGAAATCTTCTAAAGTATGGAAGAGGTGGAAGCTTAGGAGAAATAGTGAACCATCGATCTAAGGGAGGATTAGACTGTTGGTTTTATTTCATTGGAAAGGATATTTTGGAGAATCGGATATTAGGAGTCTGGAGGATGGAGGAGTTTTTTTTCCAAAGTCACAAAATGTGAACTTTCGATAAGAGAAGAAAAGGATCCGAGCCATCAGATCAGAAATAGGCAGAAGGAGCACATGCAAGAGGAGATCAGATTGTAGTCGTCAGATCTGAGCGCTTGGCTCAACAGCCATTGGATCCCAAGGAAAGTGCACTAGAACAGTTATGAAACCATTTGGACCATCTGTCATCAGAGAATACGATCAAGATTTCACTGACTCATAGAGAGGAAAAGTCAAAGGGCATATTTGTGAGAATTCACAAAATGTGAACTCTCGAAATCATTCCAGCCATTGGATCTAGGGTGATAGGTGGTGGATATCCACACACATCATAGATTTGACCATTGGGAGAACCTAAATGGACGGTGAAAAATCTCGGAGGGAGAAACTTCGATGTGATCTGAACCATTATATCGTAAGATATTTGGAGTCATTGATCTGTGGAAAAGGAATATCGGTATTTCAGGTATCTGGTGAAGGGAGATAAGTTGTATCGTAAATCCTTGATCCACAAAATCCTGACACACTCAAAGGATGAGCCCTAGGTCGTGGTGAATGGTCACGTGAGTGGAGATAAGGAAAGGAGCTAACACCCGTTAATCTCTTTTCGGAGTTTCGGGAGTCGGGAGGAGTCAGGTTTGACTCACAATCAAAGTCCCGACATGTGAAATCATGGTGCACCTTTCGTATAGGCATGCGGTCATGGCCCATGGTCGTGCGGAGGTGAAGCTCATGTTTGATGCTTGTACGCGTGGACTGAGTTTCACATTTGGACCTGTGCATTTGTTTGGTGAAGTTTCCAGTATGGACCAAAGAGTTGTTTCATCTCAAGGAGAAAGAACGATCCAGTGAGCGGGATGTCGGTAGACCCTGCTGAGGTAGGGGGGATACATCAAGTGGTATCAGAGCTGATTTTGAGTTTGTTTGCAGACAACAGACAAAAGGAGAAAGAAGGAAAGTTGGTATCATTTGTGGTATCAAAGAAAATTTCAATTTCTGTTGTAGGTGACACAGTGAAATCATGCCATCTAGAAGGCATAGAGAGAATCCAGAAATGGAAGAAGAAATGAGGCAACTCTAAGAAATATTGGACGCCATGGAGACAACACAGAGGAGAGCACTAGACACTATAGATATCAGTGAAGCTTAGGGAGAAGAAGCATAGTTCGAAGTAAATTATGCAGAGGATGATGCACAAGATCGCTTGATAAAAGTTGTTTCAAAGATAGGATCCAGAGCAAGAATAGAGGTACCTATGTATGAAGGTAATTTAGAAGTTAAAGAATTGTTGGATTGGGTACGTGCTATGGAAAAATACTTCGATTACGAAGATATTGAAGAAGAAAATATGGTGAAGAATGTAGTGACAAGACTAAAAGGTCACGCAGCGTTATGGTGGGATGAACTGCAAGCCAAACGCAGGAGAAATGGTAAGCAGAAAATTAAAAACTGGGATAGGATGGTAGCTAAAATGAAAGCCAAGTTTATTCCGAAGGATTACCAAATCAATATTTAAAGAAGATTTCAAAACCCAAAACAAAGGGGTTTATTAATGGAGTACACTGAATGATTTTACCAACTGAACATCAGGGCTGGACAGAAAGAGAATGAAGATGAGAAGACATCCAGATACATCAACGTGCTAAGATATGAAATACAAGAGGAGATCAACATGATGTATGTCAATAAAGTCAAGGATGCTTATCAAGCAGCCTTGAAAGCCGAGGAAAAATTGGCCAGAAACCAAAGCCAATGAAGTAGAGGTAGAAATTCAAGCAGAGGCAAGGGAACTAGCAGAGAGAAGTTCCAGAAGTCAAAGCCTGAAGTTGACAAAAACCATAGTCACCATGAGAAAGGTGGAATTTATAAAGAAGGACAATATGGAGGAACAAGTTATTTTTCCAGAGGTAGAGGAAGAGGAAGAGTTGGAGGAGGCATGGTTAAATGTTATACCTATGGAAAAGAAGGACATAAATCTTGGGAATGTCCCGACAGAAAAAGAGAAGAAGGCAGAGAAGCACACATTTCCGAAGTGCATAAACATGTGGAAGCAGAAGAAGAAGGAGGAGGAAGAAACCTCAGGATGAGGAAGATCCTTGTTAAACCAGAAAATGAACCATAGGAACCAGTTCAGCGGACAAGCCTATTCAGAACTTCTTGCAAGATGAAAGACAGAGTTTACAAGGTAATCATAGACAGTGGGAGAACTGACAATCTAGTATCCATGGAGATGGTGGAAAATATGGAATTGAAGACAACTACACATCCAAATCCATACAAGGTATCGTGGTTGCAAAGAGGACATCAAGTCATGGTAAGTCAACAATGCCAATTTGAATTTAAAATAAGAGGTTACAAAGATGAAATATTATGTGATGTAATTCCTATGGATGTCTTTCATATTTTATTGTGGAGGTCATGGCAGTATGACCAAAAAGTTATTCATGATGGAAGGAAGACTACCTATACCCTAGAAAAGAATGGCAGACCACATATGTTGTTACCCATAGAAGACAAAGAGCAAAAGAAAGAAGCTATTTCAAGCATACTTCTCATGAGTGGGAAGGAGATCTTAAAAGAAGTCAAGAAGGAGAAAGAAATGTAGTTTGGTGTAGTGAGAAAGCCTAGAGTTATCCTTACGAATACTTCTGTGGAAGATTTGCCTATAGAAATGCAGGAACTGTTAGAAAACTTTTTTTATATAGTCGTATAAATAAATATTTTGTTTAGCAAGGATGGATTATTTGATGGTCTGTTTGAGTGGAGCAAGCTATTTTTCCAATATATACTTGAAGAGAGGATATCATCAAATACGGATGAGAGAGGGAGATGAATGGAAAATAACATTCAAGACAAACAAAAGATTGTTTGAATGGCTGGTCATGTTGTTTGGGTTGAAAAATGCACCAAGCACATTTATGAGATTGATGAAAGCATTGTTGGAAGACTTCATAGAAAAATTTGTCATAGTATATCTTGATGACATACTAATCTTCAACAAGACAAATGAAGAACACTTAAGACATTTGACATTAGTGATGGAAAGGTTGCAGCAAGAGAAATTGTTGATAAATCTGAAAAAGAGTTATTTTATGAAGAAGGAGCTCATATATTTGGGGTTCGTAATATCTTCAAACAAATTGAATATGGACCCAGAAAAAGTGAGAGCGATTAGAGAATGATCATCGCCAAGCAGTATATTTGAGGTAAGAATTTTTCATGGGTTAGCGAGTTTTTATAAGAAATTTATCATAAATTTCAGTGGCATATTTTCACCCTTGCTGGACACTATGAAGAAGAAACACAAGTCCTTCAGTTGGACAGAGGAAGCTGAAAAAGGTTTCAAAGTCTTGAAGGAGAAAATCACAGAGCAGCCAATTCTCGTGTTACTAGATTTTGGAAAAACATTTTAGGTGAGATGTGACACAAGTGGATTAGTTATTGGAGTAGTATTGAGTCAATACAATAGGCCAATTGCTTATTTCAATGAGAAACTAAATGACACCAAGAAAAAGTATTCCACGTATGACAAGGAATTTTATGCGGTGATTCAAGCTTTGAAAAAATGGAGGCATTATCTAATTCCTAAATAATTTGTCTTGTACAGTGATAATCATGCTTTGCAATTTATTACTGGGCAAGAAAAGTTGAATCAGAAACATGAAAAATGGGTAGAATTTATGCAAAATTTTACTTTTGTTATTAAACAGATTGTTGGAACTTCTAAAAAAGTCACAGATGCTTTGAGCAGAAGAAGTTTGATTGTACAAGAATTCCAGGTGGAGACCTTGGGATTTGAACACCTCAAGGAGATGTATAAAGAAGACGCATATTTTAAAGAAGCTTATGAGGCATGCAAGAATCCTTTGTTGAGAGATAGAAGCCCATGGACTGAATATTTGATCCAAGATGGATTATTGTTTAAGGGAAACCAATTATGCATTATGAAGTGCTCGATGAGAGACAACCTGCTGAAAGAGAAACACAACAGAGGTTTAGCTGGACATTTTGGTCACGATAAGACATTTCCACAGCTGAGAAATTCATATTATTGGTCGAGAATGAGAGCGAAAGTGAAAACGTTTGTGAACAAATGCATAATTTGTCAGTATTCAAAAGGAAGACGAAAAAACACTGGTTTGCATCATCCATTACCAATTCTAGAAAGCTTATGGGATGCAATCAGTACGGATTTTGTTTTGGGATTTCCTACAACTCAAAAAGGAAGCAATTCCATATTTGTTTTGGTGGACAGATTCTCAAAAATGGAACATTTCATACCATGCCAAAAGACCATCGATTCCACACACATCGCCAATTTATTTTTCAGAGAAGTAGTGAGACTACATGGATTGTCGAGAAGCATAGTTTCAGACAGAGACACCAAATTTATAGGACACTTTTGGAGGACTCTATGGAAGAGGTTGGGGATGAACTTATCCTTTAGTTCATAATATCACCCTCAGACATATGGAAAAACTGAAGTAGTAAGCAAAAGTCTCAGAAACCTATTGATAATTTTAGTCACTGAGCAAGGTCGACAATGGGATCAGATTCTGGCACAGGAAGAATTTGCATTCAACAATTCAGTGAAAAGGAGAACAGGAAAAATTCCATTTGAAATTGGGTATGGTATACAACCAAGAGGGATTACAGAGTTGATATATTTGAATCAAGATGAGTTCAGAAGTGTTGGAGCAGAGGATTTTTCAATAGAAATGCAGAAACTCTATGACAGAGTCAGAGAGAATCCACAGGACAACAATCATAAATACAAGAGCAGATTTGATCAAAAGAGAAGAGAATTTGAATTCAAAGTTGGAGACGAAGTTTTAGCTCATTTGAGAAAAGAGAGGTTTCCAAGGGGAAAGTATAACAAATTGAAGATGAAGAAGATAGGACCATGCAGGATTCTCAGAAAATTCGCAGCTAATGCTTATGAGATTGAGTTTCCAGACAATGTTGGGGTATCACTGATATTTAATGTTGCAGACATGTATCCTTACAGGAGAGATGAAACAAGAGAATCAGATGATCAGAAATAAATTCAGTGGGAAGAGAAATTGACCATAGTAGAAAAACCTCAGATGGAGAAAATTATTGAATAGAGGGCTGGAAAGAAAACCAGGAGAAAGACATATCCTGAATATTTGGTGAAGTAGAGAGATCATCCAATGGAAGATGCAAGTTGGGTCAAAGAACCTGATATTTTGAAGCATGGAAAGATAGCGCAGGAGCTCATGGACAAGATTCCAAGAATTTTTTTAACCATAGGAGTATGATGCAGGGGCATCGCCTTCAAAATCAACAGTGCACATGTGGAGGAAGACGAATGCCATATCAACAATGACAGAGTTTCAAATCAAGCATTTAACTCAAAATTTAATCGGTTGTTGAGATATTTTTGTAACAACATTTAAAAAATGTAACTTGTTTGTAAAGTATGTAAGGACCATAAGAAATTGCATATATGAAGTGTTGACTCTATTTGGAAATAACTAGTAGTTATTGTAATACGAAAGAGTACGTAATAACTTTGAATTTGAAATGATAGATTTCAGAACAGGATGAGAGAGATCGCAGGGTGGTCCTTAGATAGTTTTTCAGTATTGCATTGTAATAGATCAAAGTGAATAGACAAGATAGAGAGATCAATAGAGTAGAGTAGAGTTGTAGAAACACTATGTATTTTGTTTTTCATGAATGAATGGAAGAGACAGAAATTGTCCCAAAATCCTTGGATTGTGTTCATCTTATGTGTGATTAAATGCATGTTATTCTGTGTGTATGATTTATTACAGTTCATTCATGTATGATTGTTCAGAGAGATTAACTGTATGAGTTCATGACAAAGCTGGTTGAGTTTCAATCGTTTCTCTTCTGATACTTGTATTCAAGGTGTGAATCTTGAATGCAAGGAGTGCGTCAACTGAGTTTCGGATTGACCTAGAGAAGTTCAGAGAGAATAAGAGAAAATCAGACCAGGTGAAAGGTGTTCACAGCGTCAAGAAGCCAACAATCTTCGAAGAACCAGTGCAGAAGAACGCCAGGTGGGAGAGAATCATTTTATTCTCAAGAAAATCCTTCAAAACCGAGTTATTTGAAATCTCGAGAATAGAAGGTGTGCATGGGAGGTCGAAATCCTTTCAAGGGAAAAATATCAGAAGGGACAGAAATTTCACAAGTGTTGACGAGATCCAGGAGTTGGACTCACAGGAGAAGCAAAGTTTGAAACCTTTGAGCTCTGAGAAATATTCTAAAGTATCGAAGAGGTGAAAGCTCAGGAGAAATAGTGAGTCGTTGATATAAGGGAGGATCAGGCCGTTGGTTTTCTTTCATTGGAAAGGAGATTTCAGAGAATCAGATATCAGGAGTAGGATGGAGGAGTTTGTTTTCCAAAGTCGTGAACCGTGAACTTCCAATAAGAGAAGAAAATAATCTAATCCATCATATTAGAGATAGGCAGAAAGAGCACATGCAGGAGGATATCAGCTCGCAGCCATGGGATCTAAGTTCCTAGGTCAACAACCATTGGATCCCAAGGAAAGTGCACTAGAATAGTTTCGGAACCATCGGGACAATCCGTCATCAGAGAATATGTGGCAACAAATCAACATTTCACTAACTCGCAAAGTGGAAAAGTCAAAGGGTAGATTTGTGAGAATTTGTGAAACGCGAACTCACGAAATCATTTGAGTCATTGGATATTGGGTGAAAGGTGGTGTAGATCCACACACATCAGAGATTTTAGCATTGGGATAAGTTGAACGGATGGTGGAAACTCTCGAAGGAAGAAATGCCGACGCAATCTAGACTATTAAATCGTAAGAGAATTGGAGTCGTTGATATGTGGCAAAGGAATATCGGTCTTTTGGGTATCGAGTGAAGGGAGATAAGTTGTATCATAAATCCCCGATCTAGGAAATCCCGATGTGCTCAAAGGATGTGCCCCAGGTCATGGGGAATGGTCATGCGAGTGGAGATAAGGAAAGGAGCTAACACTTGTTAATCTATTTTTGGAGTTTCAAGAATCATGAGGAGTTAGGGTTGACTCATGATCAAAGTCCCAACACGTGAAATCATGATTCGCCTTTTGTATAGGCATGTAGTCATGGCTCATGGTCGTGTGTAGGTCAAGCTCATGTATGATGCCTGTACGTGTGGAATGATTTTCACATTTGGTTCTGTGGGATTTTTTGGTGAAGGTTCCAACAGGGACCAAAGAGTTGTTTCATCTCAAGGAGAAAGAACGATCCAGTGACCGGGAGGTCGACAGAACCTGCTAAGGTAGGGGGGCTGCATCAGGTGGTATCAGATCTGATTTTGAGTTTGTTTGTAGCCAACATACAAAAGGAGAAAGAAGGAAACTTGGTATCATTTGTGGTATCAAATAAATTTTCAATTTCTATTGTAGGTGATGGAGTGAAATCATGCCACCGAGAACGCGTAGAGAAAATCCTGAAATGGAAGAAGAAATGAGGCGAATCTGAGCAATATCGGACACCATAGAGACAACACAAAGGAGAGAACCATACACTATAGATATCAGTGAATTTGAGGGTGAATAAGCATAGGTCAAAGTAAATGATGCAAAGGATGCTGCACAAGATCGCTTGATAAAAGTTATTTCAAAGATAGGAGCCAGAGAAAGAATATAGGTACCTATGTATGAAGGCAATTTATAATTTAAAGAATTGTTGGATTGGGTACATGCTATGGAAAAATAATTCAATTATGAATATATCGAAGAAGACAGGATGGTGAAGCATGCAGTGACAAGACTAAAAGGTCACACAATGTTATGGTGGATGAACTGCAAGCTGAACGTAGGAGAAATGGTAAGCAGAAAATTAAAAACTAGGATAGGATGGTAGCTAAACTGAAGCCAAGTTTATCCTGAAGGATTACCAAGTCAATCTTTACAGAATATTGCAGAACCTGAAACAAAAAGGTTTATCATTGAAGGTGTACACTGAAGAATTTTACCGACTAAACATCAGGGTTGGACAGAAAGAGAATGAAGATGAGAAGATAGCCAGATACATCAACGGGTTGAGATATGAAATACAAGAGAAGATCAGCATGATGTATGTTAGTAAATTCAAGGATGCTTATCAAGCATCCTTGAAAGCTGAGGAAAAATTGGCCAGGAAGCAAAGCCAACGAAGCAGAGGCAGAAATTCAAGCAGAGGTAAGGGAACTAGCAGAGAGAAGTTCCAGAAGTCGAAGCCTGAAGCCGAAAAACAACATAGTCACCATTAGAAAGGTGGAAGTTCTAAGGAAGGACAGTATGGAAGAAGAAGTTCTTTTTCCAGAGGTAGAGGAAGACCCAGAGGAGGCATGGTTAAATGCTATACCTGTGGAAAAGAAGGACATAAATCTTGGGAATGTCCTAACAGAAAAAGAGAAGAAGGCAGAGAAGCACACATTGTCGAAGCGCAGAAACATGTGGAAGAAGAAGCAGCAAAAGGAGGAAGAAACCTCATGATGAGGAAGATCCTCCTTAAACCAGAAAAGGAACAAGAGGAACCAGTTCAGTGGACAAGCCTGTTTAGAATTGCTTGCAAGATGAAAGACAAAGTTTGAAAGGTAATCATANCACATCCAAATACATACAAGGTATCGTGGTTGCAAAGAGGACATCAAGTCATGGTAAGTCAACAATGCCAAGTTGAATTTAAAATAGGAAGTTACAAAGATTAAATATTATGTGATGTAATTCCTATGGATGTCTATCATATTTTATTGGGGAGGTCGAGGCAGTATGACTGAAAAGTTATTCATGGTGGAAGGAAGAATACCTATACCCTATAAAAGAATGGTAGAACACAAATGTTGTTACCCATAGAAGAGAAAGAGAAAAATAAAGAAGCCAGTTCAAGCATACTTCTCATGAGTGGGAAGGAGCTCTTAAAAGAAGTCAAGAAGGAGAAAGAAATGTAGTTTTCTATAGTGAGGAAGCCTAGAGTTATCCTTACGAATACTTATGTGGAATATTTTCCTGTATAAATCCAGGAACTGTTAGAAAAAATTGTTGATATAATCATGGATGAGTCACCACACTCATTTCCACCCATTAGGAGCATAAGCCATGATATTGACCTTATTACAGAATCTCATTTTCCAAACAAAGAAGCTTATAGGTTGACACCTAGAGAGAATGAGAAGTTCAAGAATAATGTCTAGGATTTGTTGGATAAAGGGTTAGTCAGGGAAAGCCTAAGCCCATGTGCAGTACCGACTATGCTAAGCCAAAAGAAAGATGGAGGATGGAGAATGTGTATAGATTCCTGAGCCATCAACATGATAACCATTAGATATAGATTCCATTTACCAAGGATGGATGATTTGATGGATTGTTTGAGTGGAGAAAGATATTTTTCCAAGATAGACTTGAAGAGCAGATATCATCAAATACGGATGAGAGAGGGAGATGAATGGAAAACAACATTCAATACAAACAAAGGATTGTTTGAATGGCTGGTCATGTCGTTTGGGTTGACAAATACACCAAGGACATTTATGAGATTGATGAATGAAGTGTTGGAAGACTTCATAGGAAAATTTGTCATAGTATATATGGATGACATACTAATCTTCAACAAGTCAAAGGAAGAACACTTAAGAGATTTGACATTAGTGATGAAAAGGTTGTAGAAAGAGAAATTATTGATAAATATGAAGAAGAATTCTTTTATGAAGAAGGAGATCATATATTTGGGGTTCGTAATCTCTTCAAATGAATTGAAAATGGACCCAAAAAAAGTGAGAGAGATCAGAGAATGGTCCTCGTCGAGAAATATATTTGAGGTAAGAAGTTTTCATGGGTTAACGAGTTTTTATAGGAAATTTATCAGAAATTTCAGTGGCATATGTGCACCCATGCTGGACACTGTGAAGAAGAAACAAAAGTCCTTTAGTTGGACAGAGGACACTGAAAAAGGTTTCAAAGTGTTGAAGGAGAAAATCACAGAGCAGCCAATTCTGGTGTTACCAGATTTTGGAAAAACATTTCAGGTGAGATGTGATGCAAGTGGATTATCTATTGGAGTAGTCTTGAGTCAGGACAATAGGCCAGTTGCTTATTTCATTGAGAAACTGAATGATTCCAAGCAAAAGTATTCCACGTATGACAAGGAATTTTATGCAGTGATTCAAGCTTTGGAAAAATGGAGGCATTATCTAATTCCTAAAGAATTTGTCTTGTACAGTGATAATCATAATTTGCAATTTATTACTAGGAAAGAAAATTTGAATCAGAAACATGCAAAATGGGTAGAATTTATTCAAAATTTTACTTTTTTTACTAAACACATTGTTGGAAATGCTAACAAAGTCACATGTGCTTTGAGTAGAAGGAGTTTGATTGTATAGGAATTCTTGGTGGAGACCTTGGGGTTCGAACACCTCAAGGAGATGTATAAAGAAGACGCGGATTTGAAAGAAGCTTATGAGGCATGCAAGAATCCTTTGTTGAGAGACAAAAGCCCATGGACTGAATATTTGATCCAGGATGGATTACTGTTCAAGGGAAACCAATTATGCATTTTGAAGTGCTCGATGAGAGACAACCTGCTAAAAGAGAAACACAGTGGAGGTTTAGCTGGACATTTTGGTTACGATAAGACATTTGCACAGCTGATAAATTCGTATTATTGGCCGAGCATGAGAGCGGAAGTGAAAAAGTTAGTGAAAAAATGCATAATTTGTCAGTATGAAAAAGGAAGACAACATAACATTGGTTTGTATCATCCATTACCAATTTCAGAAAGGTTGTGGGATGCAATCTATATGGATTTTGTTTTGGGATTGCCTAGAACTCAAAAAGGGAGTGATTCCATATTTTTTGTGGTGGACAGATTCTAAAAAATGGAACATTTCATACCATGCTAGAAGCCAAGCAATGCCACACACATCGCCAATTTTGTTTCCAGAGAAGTAGTGAAACTACATGGATTGTCGAGAAGCATAGTTTCAGACAGAGACACCAAATTTGTAGGACACTTTTGGAGGACTCTATGGAAGAGGTTGGGGACGAACTTATACTTTAGTTCAACATATCAGCCTCAGACATATGGACATACTAAAGTAGTAAACAAAAGTCTTGGAAACTTATTGAGAATTTTAGTCACTGAGCAAGGTCGACAATGGGATCAGATTCTGGCACAGGCAGAATTTACATTCAACAATTTAGTGAACACGAGAACAGGAAAAAGTCCATTTGAAATTGTGTATGGTATACAACCAAGAGGGATTACATATTTGATATATTTGAATCAATATGAGTTCATAAATGCTGGAGCTGAGGATTTTGCAACAGAAATGCAGAAAATCCATGACAGAGTCAGAGAGTAGCTACAGGACAGTAGTCAGAAATACAAGAGCAGAGTTGATCAAAAGAGAAGAGAAGTTCACTTTGAATTTGAAGATGAAGTTTTAGCTCATTTGAGAAAAGAGAGGTTTCCAAGGGGAACGTATAACAAATTAAATATGAAGAAGATAGGACCATGCAGGATTCTCAGAAAATCCGCAGGCAATGCTTATGAGATTGAGTTGCCAGACAATGTTGGGATGTCACCAATATTCAATGTTGCATACATGTATCCTTATAGTAGAGATGAAGAAGCAGAATTAGATGATCAGAAATAAATTAAGTGGGAAGAGAAATTGTCCAAAGAAGAAAAACCTCAGATGGAGAAAATTGTTGAATAGAGGGATGTAAAGAAAACTAGGAGAAAGACATATCCTGAATATTTGGTGAAGTGGAAAGATAATCCAATGGAAGATGCAAGTTGGGTCATAGAACTTGATATTTTGAAGCATGGAATGACAGTGAAAGAGCTCATGGACATGAGTCCATGAAATTTTTTAACCAGAGGAGTATGATGCAGGGGCATCGCCTTCAAAGTTAACAGTGCATGCGTGGAGGCAAACGAATGTCATCTCAACCATGACAGAGTTTCAAATCAAGCATTTCACTCAGAATTTAATCAGTTTTTGAGATATTTTTGTAACAACATTTTAAAAATGTAACTTGTTTGTAAAGTCTAGAAGGACTGTAAGAAACTACAGATATGGAGTGTTGACTCTATCTGGAAATAAATAACAGTTATTTTAATAGGACGGAGTAGGTAATAGCTTTGAATCTGAAATGATAGATTTCAGAACAGGATGAGACAGCTTGTGGAGTGGTCCTTAGAGAGTTTTTCATTATTTCATTGTAATAGATTAGAGTGAATAGAGAAGATAGAGAGATCAATAGAGAAGAGTAGCAGAAACACTATGTATTTTGTTTTTCATGAATGAATGGAAGAGACAAAAATTGTCCCAAAATACTTGGACTGTGTTCATGTTATTCTGTGTGTATGATTTATTATAGTTCATTCATGTGTGATTGTTCAGAGAGATTAACTGTATGAGTTCGTGACGAAGCTGGTTGAGTTTAAATCATTTCTCTTTTGATACTTGTATCCAAGGTGTGAATCTCGAATGCAAGGAGTGCGTAGAATGAGTCTCGGATTGACTCAGAGAAGTTCAGAGTGAATCAGAGAAACTCAGACTAGATGCAAGGTGTGCACAGTGTCAAGAAGACAACAAGCTTCGAAGAACCAACGTAGAAGAATGCCAGGTGGGCGGGAAGCATTTTCTTCTCAAGAAAATCCTTCGAAACTAAGTTATTTGAAATCCCGGGAACACAAGGTGTGCATGGGAGGTCGAAATCCTTTCAAGCGAAAAATATCAGAAGGGATATCACTTTCACAAGTGTTGATGAGATCCAAGAGTTGGACTCATGAGAGAAGCAAAGGTTGAAACCTTTGAGCTCTAAGAAGAGATCCAAGAGTTGGACTCGTGAGAGAAGCAAAGGTTGAAACCTTTGAGCTCTAAGAAGAGATCCAAGAGTTGGACTCGTGAGAGAAGCAAAGGTTGAAACCTTTGAGCTCTAAGAAATCTTATAAAGTCTGGAAGAGGTGTAAGATCAGGAGAAATAGTGATTCTTTGATCTAAGGGAGGATCGGACCATTAGTTTTCTTTCATTGGAAAGGAGATTTCAGAGAATCATATATCAGGATTCTAGAGGATGGAGGAGTTTGTTTTCCAAAGTCGCGAAACGTGAAATTTCAATAAGAGAAGAAAAGGATCTGAGCTGTCAAATCAGAGATAGGCAGAAGGAGCACATGTAGGGGGAGATCAGATCGCAGTCGCCGGATATGAGTGCCTGGGTAAACAACCATTGGATCCCAAGGAAAGTGCACTAGACCAGTTCCGAAACCATCGAGACCATCCGTCGTGAGAGAATACACGGTAGCAAATAAACATTTCGGTGACTCATGGAGAGGAAAATTCAAAGGGAATATTTGTGAGAATTCACAAAATATGAACTCACGAAGTCATTCCAGCCATTGAATCTGGGGTGACAGGTGGCAGAGATCCACACACATCGAAGATTTGAGAATTGGGAGAAGTTTAACGGATGGTGGAAAATCTCGGAGCGAGATACATTGATGTGATCTAGACCATCATATTGTAAGAGAATTGGAGGCGTTGATCTGTGGCAAAGGAATATCGGTCTTTCAGGTATCGGGTGAAGGGAGATAAGTTTTATCGTAAATTCTCGATTTGTGAAATCCCAATGCACTCAAAAGATGAGCCCCAGGTTGTGGCGAATGGTCACGTGAGTGGAGATAAGAAAATGAGCTAACACACATTAATCTCTTTTCAGAGTTTTGAGAGTTGGGATGAGTCAGGGTTGACTCACGATCAAAGTCCCAAAATGGAAAATCAGGACACGCCTTTCATATAGGCATGCGGTCATGTCCCATGGTCATGTGGAGGTGAAGATCACGTCTGATACTTGTATGCGGGGACTGAATTTCGCATTTGGACCTATGGATTTGTTTGGTGAAGGTTCTAGTAGGGACCAAAGAGTTGTTTCATCTCAAGGAGAAAGAACGATCCAGTGATCGGGAGGTCGGTAGACCCTGCTAAGGTAGGGTGGCTGCATCACTCTGCTTCTTAGCATTCTTTGCACTTTTAAACTGGCGAGTGCTAGCTCCACTTGCTAGGCCCCCTCTTTCATGTGACCAAAAGTTGTGACCATGGACCATCTCCCTTTGTGACTCTGTGCTTCAAAGCTTTTGTGAGAAACTTACTCCCTTTTTCTTGATCTCCGAATCGAAAAATTTACCCAGGACCAGATCTACAGTCCATGCTTCTCTGATATCCAACGACTATGATCTACTTAGAGACTCCAGCTTTGGGAGTTACGACTATTCCAAAAACTCCTTTTCCCCGGAGTTAAAACTCAAGAAAAATGTTCTCATCCCGATCGACGGTCGATATATTCCCATCATGTCCACTTCAAGTGACTTGCAGTCAATGCCCCTCCTTGTTCATTCTCCCGAAGTATCAATCCTTCGAAGTGGTCGATCTTTCACCATGTATCCTATCCCAATGGACAATTATGATGAACTCCAACACTCTGAACTTTGGTAGTTCACATTACTTCACACTTCAATTCATCTGGAGTGACCTTTACCTGGAGTTACAGATCGAGTGCCACGCGTCCTTCTTTATCGATGATTGTGATCTAATTTGGGACTTCAACGTTCGGGAATTTTGAATGCTCCAAAGCCTTTTCTCCCCAAATTACTTCCACGTGAAGTTAAGGATCGAGAACCACACATCCCTCTCCAATGGATGGTTCTGATAAATTTCATCACTTCGGGACTTTTGTCCTTCGGGACTTCACTCATTTTCCCTCAAAGTGCTCTACCTCCAAAGTGATCGATATGACACCACATGTCCATGCAACGATGGTCAAGGTTTTAACTTCTTCCCTTTTGCAGCTTTGGATGACTTCTGGTCAATGGTTCCTCCTTTTCCTTGCTCATTTCTCCAAATTCCACGATCTGTTGGCACATGTCCTTCTCAAATCGACAGCCATAATTTACTTGGGAAGTTCAGGCTTTGGGATTTTTCGCTTCACTGCTCTCGTTTTCCTCCAGAGTGATCTTCTCCCAGAGTACACGGATCTCTGTCACGTGTCCCTCCTGGATCCAATGGTCCAGGTCTACTTCATTCTTTGTGACTTCACGAAGTTCACGCTCTACTCCTCGTAAACCTTCTGGAGTTCTTACCTCCTAGAATCTCCCATCTGCTACCATGTACCCTCCTCTAGATCTACGGTCCACATGGACTTTGAATTCATAGCTTTGGGAGTTTTGAATCCCTCACAAATGAAAAAATGACGAATATGTGAATTCTTAAGGACTCCATATTTTCCCTCGTCACACCTTCTTGATATCTATCAGTTGTCAATGACCCCGACTTCCTCTAAAGGGATCTTAACCGTCAATCCTCAAACTCCAACAGGTTTCTCCTTTTCTGTTGAATCTTTTTCGCTATCTCTCTTGAGCTTGATTCCTCTGAGAGCTTTGACCTCCAACGCATTCCTTGTGATCCTGGAATCTTTGACAAAGTTCAGAATTAGATATGTACGCACTCTGTGCGCTTCATTGTCCTGATCTCTTGATGCTTAGTCGATTCTCGACCATGTGCATTCCTTGCAACACTTGATCTAAGTTTCTCTTTAACCCTCCTGAGCTTCTCTTAGTCAAATCTAGACTCTGTCGATGCACTCCTTATAGACAGTATGCACTCCTTGCATCTGAGCTCTCAAAAGAGAAAAAATTGAAACTTATCTAATATTTCACAGGCTCCTACATTCAAAAGTATAACTCGTGCATTCATGAAAACACAAAATAACAGAGAAGATTTAAGCAACAACAAAACCATGCATTTGGATCAATATTTCTCTGTTATATTCATTCAAATGTACATATACATGGCTACAACTATGATAATCTTATTCCAACAATTTCCTACTATTTTGCAGCTCTCCTCCTTTGGGCATACAATGCATCTACTTATACAAGAGGGATATTAGGATTCCCTCTGATTACCTATCTTATCGAAGTAAAAGTTAACAACTACTTAATTCCTATTACATTAAAGTCTTAGACCAAAAACTTCCATATCTCACGCGATCATTTAGATTTCAAGCATTTATATCTTTAATCATTTGTTCAAAAAGATTTATAGGAAACACCAGCTTTTAGCATATCAACAATAATTCAAAAGGTGCGCTAGAGAAATGAGTTGTCTCTCCATGTTTTCCTTGATAACGATGATCCTACATCATACTCCACTGCTAGAAAAATCATGAGCACCTGCTCATGGCTCCCTCTGTTATGTTGTTGAGATACTCCAGGATCCAAAACCTGGAATTGGAGTTGTCCACTTGCTCCTTTGATTCATTTCTCCTATTTCCTTGATGCTCCTGTAGGTTCTCTTCTATCCCATCCTTGTTTGTTGTTGGATGCCTTCTTTGTTGCTTCTAGCATCAATCTCTTTATCTCCTCTATTTCTTTGTCCAGCTGGTCCACTCGCTGGTTTTCCTCCTATAGTATGCTCTGTTGCACCTCCTCATATTTAGTAAACAGAAAAACAAACTGATCTCCCATTCTGTCTTCATTACTTGTGGCCTTGACTTCCCACTTCACCACAGACTCCATTTCTGCAAGATCCTTAATGAGTTGCTACTCAACTTCCTCCTCTGACAATTCAACTTCTGCCAATTCCTCTGTTGGTTGGTATTCTCCTCCACATGTTTCCAAGTTATCCTATTGGTTGTTCATGATTTTCACTATCACCCTTCTCTCCATTGCCTCCATTTATTCACACAGATAAGAGAAATCTATGTTGTTTGCTTCCTCTTTTGTTGTAGGCTTTAGTGTTGCAATCATCTTTTGTTCAGCTTCTTGGCTAAAAAATTTGAGCCATTCCACAAAATTCTCTTCTTCTTCTTCTGATGGGGCATATTTTTATGTATTCTCTTTCTCCTCTATGACAATCACACCTGGTTGTCTCTCTTCTGCTATTGCAACTGCAACACATGCTCTGGACTCAACTGGGCTATGTGGCAGGAATATCTCAATTCCCCCAATGATTAGGAAATTTCTAGGATCCTCCTCTGTCAGCATTCCTTTCTAATACAAACTTACCTTTGAGCTCCTAAAACTTTAAGATATCCTCTCCTCATCTCCCTTTCCCCCCTAACAATTTTATAGTTCATTGCTTCCCTCCTAGCAGTTCATGAGACCCTCCATTAATTTCACTTCCTCATCATCACTAAGACTCTTTCCAAACTCTGGCTCATAGATGTAAACCATTTCCACAGTGTCACTGAGGGTTTCAGTTTCCCTCAGACATCTACTCATTACCTATTACTGCATTCTGGCCAACAACTTATGAACAAGCCACTTTTCTTTTATTTTCATAGGCCATTCATACCTTCAGTGTACCTGTGATTCTTGTTGCATCTCCAATTCTATCCTTTCCATCTCTGGTATGATTTATCTGATCTCTTTATCCATTTCTGCCTTTATTTTCTATTGGAAGTCTTCTCTTCGACCATGCTTATGGCCTTCAATAGCCATCTTCTTCCTTTGTCTTCATCCCACCTGGTTGTTTGTTGCCTACTCTACAAGTGAGAGTATCTCTAGCTTCTCCTTGTATCCCACCTGGTTGTCCATTTTCTTATGCATACATGCAACCATCATTCATAGAGCATCACACTCTGTCTCCTCCTTCACCTATTGTCTATAGGAAAATTTAGGATTTTGATACCATTTGATGTTATCATATTATCTCTTTTCACCTTCTCACCTTTGCCTACGATCAGTAGACAAGATTTCAGCTCCGATACCACTTGGTGCAACCCCCCTCCAATCCTGGGGGTTTTGTGACCTCCCGATCAAGGATATTCCAATTTCTTAGTTGGATCAACTCTTTGGGACCTTGTTAGCGCCAATTCCATTTAACCCAGGCCCTTTTTATCTCATTGGGTACAATTTATATTGAACCTACGGGCTTTACTTCTTAGCTCTCTTGGCACTTTTAAACTGGTGGGCTCTAGCTCCACTTTCTAGGCCCCTTATTTCATGTGACCACAAACTACAACCATGGGCTAGCTACCTTCGCGACTCCATGCTTCGAAGATTTTGCGAGCAACTTACTCCCTTTTTCCTGATCTCCTAATCGACGAATTTACTCGGGACCATATCTACGGTCCACGCTTCTCTAATAGCCAACGATTGTGATCTACTCTAGGACTCAGACTTCAGGAGTTTTGATCATTCAAAACACCCCTTTTTCCTAGATTACTTTGTACCCAGAGTTACATATAGAGCTCCACGTGATCGTCCTTATTGACGGTCAATATCCACCCTTTGTGTCCACTTTAGGTGACTTGTAATCAATGCTCCTCCTTGTTCATTCTCCCAGAGTATCAATCCTATCAATTGTTCAATCTTCTGCCACACATTCTATCCCAACAGACGGTTATGATGAACTCCAACACTCTGACCTTTGGGAGTTCGCATGCCTTCACACTTCAATTACTCCGGAGTGACCTTTGCTTAGAGTTACAGATCAAGCGCCACACATCCTTCTTGATCGATGGTTGTGATATACTTTGGGACTTCAGTGTTTGGGAGTTTCAAACTCTCCAAATCCTTTTCTCCCTGAAGTACTTCCATGCAAAGTTAAGGATTGAATGCCATGCGTCCTTCTCCAAGGGATAGTTCCAATGGATTTTGGCACTTCAGGAATTTACTCCTCATTTTCCCCTGAAGTTCTCTACCTATGAAGTTATGGAGATGACACCATGTGTCCACACAATCGATGGTCAAGGCTTTATATTCTTCCCTTTTGGAGCTTCGAACAACTTTTGGTCAACGATTCCTCCTTTCCCTTTCTCGTTTCTCTAAATTCCATGATTTGTTAATATGTGTCCTTCTCAGATCAACGACCATGATTTATTTGAGCAGTTCAGACCTCGAGAGTTTTGTCTTCACTACTCTCATTTTCTTCTGGAGTGATCTTCTCTCGGAGTACACAGATCTTCACCGTGTTTCCCTCATGGATCCAATGGTCCAGGTCTACTCTGTTCTTCACAACTTCATGAATCTCGTGCTCTGCTCCTCGAAAACCTTCTGGATTTCTTACCTCCTAGACTCTCCCATCTGCTACCACATACCCTCCTCTCGATCTATGGTGTAGATGGAATTCATCTTCGTAGCTTCAGGAGCTTTGACTCTGTCACAAATGAAAATTTTCGAATACGTGAATTTCGAAGGACTCTAGAGTTTATCCTCCTCACACCATCTCGAGATATAACGATTTTCAATNTCCTCCAAATGGATATTAACCATCAATCCTCAAACACCAACAGATTTCTCCTTTTCTTTTGAATATTTGTCGCTATCTCTCCTGAGCTTGATTCCTTTGAGAGCTTCAACCTCTAACACAATCCTTGCGATCTTGGAATATTTGACAAAGTTTGGACTTAGAGATGTACACACTCCTTGCACTTCACAGTTCTGATCTCTCGATGCTTAGTCGATTCTCAACCCTATGCACTCCTTGCAACACTTGGTCTAAGTTTCCCATTATCCATCCTAAGCTTCTCTGAGTCAAATCTAGAATCTGTCGACGCACTCCTTGTGGACAATATGCACTCCTTGCAACGCTCGGTCTAAGTTTCCCATTATCCATCCTGAGCTTCTCTGAGTCAAATCTAGAATCTGTCGACGCACTCCTTGTGGACAATATGCACTCCTTGCATCTGAGCTCTCAAAAGAGAAATAATTGAAACTTATCTAATATTTCATAGGTTCATACATTCAGCAGTATAACTCATGCATTCATGAAAACAAAAAATAACATAGAATATTTAAGCAACAATAACACCACTCATTTTCATCAATATTTCTTTGTTATATTCATTCAAATGTACATATACATGGCTATAACTATGATAATCTTCTTCCAACAATTTCCTACTGGTTTGCATCTCTCCTCATTTGGGTGTACAATGCATCTACTTATACAAGAGGGCTCTTAGGGTTCCCTCTGATTACCTATCTTATCGAAGTAAAATTTAACAAATACTTAAGCCATGTTACATTAAATTCTCAAAGTGAAAACTTCCAAATCTCACGCGATCATTCAACTTCCAAATGTTTAGATCTTCTTTAATCATCCGTTCAATTTTTTTATAGGAAATGCCATCTTTTAGAACCTCAAAAATAATTCAAAAGGTGCGCTAGAGTGATGAGTTGTCTATACACATGTGCTTTGCTGACGATTCTCCTACATCAAAATTGCATCCTCCTTTTGCATCCTACACTCCAAAAGTATAAGGACTTAGTCAATTTTCCACCATGTTGACGAATACTCATGCAGAGAAAAGTGCATCCACCTTCTACCTCCGACACTCCAAAAGTATTGAGACTTATCCAATTTGTCTACCATGCAAAGGAATACTCATGTAGATAAAAGTTCATTCACCTTCCCAATATCACACCCTGCAACTCTAGTTACTTAGCCAATTTTTATACCATGCAGAGGAACAATCTTGCAGAGAAAATTGCATCCAACTTCTACATCCCACACTCTGCAAGTCTCAGGAATTATCCAATTTTTGTACCATGAAAAGGAATAGGACTTCCACATTTTGAATCAATTTTAGGACTTTTCCAATTTTCCACCATGTGGAGGAATAGGAATCTCGCTTCCACATGACATCTATCCCACATTATTCATTCCACAAGGCTTTGAGACTTAGCCAAAATTTCAAATGACCATGCACTGTAGGCCCCCAATATTTCCACTATGTATTTCCACCATGACAGTCCACATCATCGATTCCATGTCACTTTACATGTGTCCTCCAAGTCACATGACACATGGCCTCCATGTCACCAAGAATGGAAAATTCCCAATTTTCCAAAAAATTAAAAAATTCTCTACTTTTCAAAAATAACTAATTTCTAGAAATTTATCTTTGGATTCCATGAAATCTCTATAATTAAGCTTCCCATGAACAATTTCATCCTTCTGCATGACAATTTGACCTATTCTCCTACACATGTCATCCCCATACTTCATTTTTAGTGAATGTTTGTGATGTATCCAACCTCCACCTAAAAATCTATCATGATTCCATACCATATTGTAACGTACTGATCCAGGTGGATATTGATGGCCACCCACCTTTTCCAACTCACTCAAAACAATTTTTTGGCAATTTTGGCAATTTACTATTTTTAGCGGTTTTTAACTTCTGGGGCCATTTTGAGGGCCTAAATGAAGTTTTTTCGGGATTGAGCTTCCCAATGATGGCCAAAGGATTTGATTATGCCCCCAAAATAAATCACCTCTATGATACCTTTCCAACAAACTATCGTGCACCCAAAATGGAGATCGTATGCCAAAGTTACGCCCCCAGGAAGTTGATACACCAAACTACCCAAAAAGGGGTCCATAAAATGGTTTGATTTTCATCTTCCTGGGTTAGGGTTTTGTATTTTATTTATGATAAAAATTTCTTTGGAGCCTCATTGTAAAATCATCTTCTCATGGGTGTGAGTAGCCATCACATCTCTTCTCAGAGACAAGCTACCACCATTCTAGCGAGTCTTTCACTCTGTATTTTTACAGTCTTTGTACATATTCTCTAATTAATAGAAAATTGTGTATTATTGTATCTCTATGTTTATGGTTGCATCTCTGATACATTTTTGTTATATTATTGGATATCTGAGATATCTCTGTGCATTGCTTTATTATATCTTCACTCTCATTTCGTGCTGAAAATAATATGGATCACGTACCCAACCATCCCAAGGCCGAGCATGCTACCAAAAATACACTCTACTATGTTTCCAAACTCTGACACACACACACACACACATACACACACACACACACAAACACACACACACACACACATATATATAATGCAATTTTAAAATATATAAACATTCTTCTCATACACAGATTCATGTGGAATTAACAGTAAATCGTAAATGCAACAAACACATGCAATTCTCATAAATAACAGACATGCACTTAACACGTCATTTTATATTAACACAAAAATGATACTTATCTTTTATTGAAGTATACCAATTGTGTGCAAACCTTCCACAAACCTCCCAGCCTTAGACCATGTTGCTCCAAGATATCAACAGTGGGTTACCCCTGAGCTACAACTAAACTCCACCTAGGTAAAGGAATCCTAGGCTAGGCTGAGACTATGGAAAGTTGCACAATGCAACAGAAAGGATTCCCTCCAATGATCCTACTTATGCCCACCGCTCATAGACTCTCATTACCCACATGCATGTCCCACCCCGGGAATATACATCTTCATTGTTCCATAGTCCATCGGTTTCTCCACTTCCCTTCTAGGGATTCAACAATAGGTCAGATCAGGAATTCCCAAAGCTCTATAGTTGTTGTTGGACTCCCTCTAGGATAAATCACTTCCCCAACAATATCTCTCAACTAGAGAGAGATGCTCACATGCCTGATAACCTGCTTCTTCAATCCATGGGCCTGGCAACCCGCCTCTTCAAAACCACAAGGCTGACAACCTGCTTATTTTGTCCAAGTCCTAATACAAATGGGCAAGGTAGAAGGAAACAACATAACTCGATAAAGGTAGGATACAGCTCAACAAAAATTCCAGTGCGCGCAAGCTATAGAGGATCACAATGGCATAAGGTTTAACAATGGTGAAAAATGGCTAACTATGTCCTACTCAGTGCATGAGTGAATGGGGAAAAGATGGTGAGTGAACGCGTGAGGAAAAATGGAAACAATGGTTGGCGAACCCCCACAACGATGGAATTTCCCACATAAATCTACATGCATTATGGATGACACTTGGCTCTCTAGGAGCTCATTCCTCTCCACTTGGATTTTTCTCCTCTCCCCAAATGAACTTAGGATAATAGGGTTTATTTCCCAATCCTTAGTATTTTTTTTAGGAAATACATTGTAATATTCCCTTGGGTTAAGCCCTCAAGCTTATCCCCTTTTTCCTAGCCTCTTATCTCCCTTCCCTTTCCCTTCCTAGTGGATCTTAGTCCCCCATAACTCTTTCTTCATGGTTGGTATACACACAACGATGTATTTTTACTAATGATTTGCATAATTACATATACAAAAATAGGCTCATTGTCGTTAGCATCTAGGATCTTCGGCCTAATAAACACATAATCCTCCCAACTTATAACCACTTGTCTCACCAGCCTAAAAACATCATTAAACATCATTACAATTCAGTAGGGTCTCATCCTTGGGGTATTACAATCCCCTCCCCTTATTTATGCATTGTCCTTAGTGCATCATATTTACATATTACAACAAGATTTTTAAAAATCTTCAAAATGATGTGGGTGTTCTTCCCACATAACATCTTCATGCTCCCAAGTTACGTCCTCAAGACCGTACCAGGTCCATTGGACCTTTAAAATACCTACTGCTCGATCCCAGAGCTATTTGATTTTTTGGTCCATAATGCATACCAAATGCACTTGAAAAGCACTTTCTTGCTCCACCTGAATCACATTCCAATCAATAACATGATTAACATTAGGTATATGCTTCTTAAGAAATGATACATGGAATACACAATGTATAGACATAGATGCAGGAAATTCAATCATATAAGCTACTGGTCCAATCCACTCTAGGATTTCAAATGGCCCACAATATATGGCTGCCAACTTGGAACAGTTTCCCAACTTCAGGGAACTTTTGTTGGCCTTCACCTTCAATAAAACATGATCACTCACTTTAAATTCCCTGTGAGTTCTTCCCTTGTCAACATAGATTTTCTTCCTATCTTGGGCAACCTTTAAATTTTGTTTTATCTTCAACATTTTCTCTTCCATTTCCATGAGAAAATCTGGCCCAACCACTGCTCTATCAACTGGGTTGTCCCATCTTATTGGCGTTTTTCACTTTCTGCCATAAGTGCCTCAAATGGACTCATATTTACTGATGCTTGGAACCCATTGTTGTAGGAAAATTCTACCAAGTGTAGATAATCTTCCCATTTAGATGGTTTGTCCATCACATACATCATTAGCATATCCTCTATCACTTGGTTCACTCTTTTTGTTTTCCCATCAGTCTCGGGATGATAAGCGATGTTGAAGTTCATATTTGTTCCGAACCTTTTGAATAATCCCTTCTAGAACTTTGAGGTAAACTTTAGGTCTCTGTCAAACACAATTTCCTTGGGTATACCATGAAAGTGTGTTACTTCCCTCATATAAATATCGGTAACATTGGTTGCCTTGTGAGTAACCTTCATAGGAATGAAATGGGAAGCTTTGGTAAGCTTGTCCACCACCACCATGATAACATCATATTGCTTGCTTGTTCTAGGAAATTTGGTGATGAAATCCATTGTCACCACTTCCCACTTCCACTTAGGAATCGCTAATGCCTGGAACAACCCAACTGGGTCTTTATGCTCATTATTCACTTTTTGACACTCCAAAAATTTAGCAATGTACAAAAATATCCTTTTCCATGCCTGGCCAATAATATTG